>JAJJWN010000042.1:551268-575756 GCA_021655885.1 Fusarium abutilonis
TTTTTTTTTTTTTTTTTTGTAATCGAACGCTTTGACGAGTTTCCAAGCTTGACTTTTACACAATGTTGACTTCGCGTGAGTGATACAATGTGATATGATACAAAGAGGGGGGAGACTTGGGGTGATTGGCCAAGCAAACAGCTTTGAGATGCATATGCATATGCATATGCATTGCATGAAAGGATTCACCTGAGGCCTGCTGATCTTTGAGCGGGTGAAAAATGTGCCGACTTTACCTCGTCTCCCGGGCGTTGATATCGCATTGTCAGTGGAACACCAAGTTAGACTTTTCTCTCTTCCTTGAATAGTCATCCATGTATGTATTCTTCTTCTTTGGGAACTAGAACAAGGGTTGGAATTGGCTGAGCTCAGGAATGTGATGGGATGGGCTGAAGTGGATGTGGAGAAGAATCGGCTGTGCTTTTTCAGCCGTTGAACTTTGAGGTGTGCCTGAGCGGAACCGATTGAAGAGTGCGGAATTAGACCTTGTTAGAAGCTGAGCTTGGGAGGTTAGAGGATGTGATTATTGAGTTGTATTGTCACACATCATGTATGTTGCCGAGGTTGTAAGCTTGACATATCACAGACTCACTCGTTGCTTATCAACAATCGGGTCAAAGTATTACAAGTAAAACAGACTGTGATGTATTAATCGCCCCATCTCGAGCATCATGGTGATATGCTATGTACTATACTCATGCTCGTAGACTAAAAAGGCTGGTTGACCGTCGTCAACTCAAGTCATGGTAAACTCCAACGCGACAACGCCTTCCACTATTTATCGACTTTTTCTTTTTTCGTCGATCATGTACAGCTTTTTTCTTTTTCATGCTGATTCATACGTCATTCATCATCTCATCTCTCCTTTGTCATCACCACTATTCTACTGCTCGTTGGGTCCCTTGATCAGGACCTTGATAGCCTGTCCCTCCTTGACCTTTGTGAAGGCCTCCTCGGCCTGCTTAAAGTCGACAATGCCCGTGATGAGCTTCTTGACGTCGACCTTGCCAGTAGCAACCAGCTCAACGGCGAGAGGGTAGTCACCAGCACCGTATCGGAATGATCCGCTAGCAGTGGCTTCCTTGATGCAGAAGGCCATGATGGGGAAGTTAATGTCGGCCTTGCCCATACCACCCTGCACGTAGCTGCCGCCATTCTTGAGGACGTGGATGGAAGCCTGGATCGAGGGCTCAGCACCGCTAGCGTCGATGACAACGTCAGCACCCTCAGGGAGGTCAGCGAGCTTGAGGATGTTGCTGGCGTTCTCCTCGGGAGCGACGCGCTGAGAAGCGTAGACGTGAGTGGAAGCAAACTCCTTGGCAAAGTCGAGCTTGCTCTGGACAATGTCGACGCTGACAATCTTGGAAGCACCGTAGGCGCGAGCGACGGCGGCGCAGAGAAGACCGACGGGGCCAGCACCCATGACAACGACTGAGTCGCCGGGCTTGACGCGGGCCTGCTTGACGATGTGGACGGCGACGGCGAGAGGCTCGATCAGAGCGCCCTCCTCAAGGGAGACGTTGTCGGGAAGCTTGAAGCAAAAGTCGGCGGGAGCAGACCAGTAGCCGGTCAAGGTTCCGTGGTAAGGCGGCGTAGCGGCAAAGACCATATCGGGACAGAGGTTGTACTTGCCAGCGAGGCAGTTGGGGCATCGACGACAAGGGTATCCAGGCTCGAGAGCGACGCGGTCACCGGCCTTGAGGGTCTTGACTTTAGATCCGACCTCGACGACAGTTCCAGCCGACTCGTGGCCTAGAACCATGGGGTCCTCGACGACGAACTTGCCAATGGAACCGTGGACCCAGTAATGGACATCTGAGCCGCAGATACCAGTGTAGTTGATGGCGACGATGACATCGTGAGGGCTCTCGAGGGTGGGCTTGGGACGCTCCTCGAAGGAGACGTCGCCGGGCTTGTTGAGGACAAAGGACAGGTTCTGAAGTGAGAGGAGTTAGAGAGAGAGAGTGAGACGTCATGAGGGGCCATGATGGCGGGGTAGTATGGGTAGACGTACGCTGGACATTGTTGCTGTGGTTAAGCTGTGATGAGTTGAGGAGAGAAAATGATAAAAGCACACAAGAATGAGAAGAAGAGGAACAAGAGATTCGTAGGTCGTTAGATGTTGGAGTAGCCGTGTGGCTCAAGATGGAGTGGGATGTGTCTCTGTCTTATATGGATCGTCCAAGGATCACGATGTGGAGTTCATGACCTTCAATTGTCGCCGCAAAATACGTCAAAAATAGAAAATGAAGCTGAGTTCCAGAACAGCTCAACAAAGATCTGCTGATGAGGGCGACGTGTGCAGGTCAAATACCCGTACCATACAGATAACACACATTAGATGAACTGATGGGACATCACATGCCCCTCGACTTTTTCTCCCTATACTGTTCCACATCTCCTCAATTGACGAGAGACTAG
Organism: Fusarium abutilonis; assembly: GCA_021655885.1. Taxonomy (NCBI): domain Eukaryota; kingdom Fungi; phylum Ascomycota; class Sordariomycetes; order Hypocreales; family Nectriaceae; genus Fusarium; species Fusarium abutilonis. The sequence continues at coordinate 553,690 of JAJJWN010000042.1, forward strand.
TTAGTCTAGCATCCCATGACTGACTTACTGGTACCTACATTGCTGCAAATTACCCGTCATGATAGATAGTGCGATACTGTACTATTCCGTGTCTGTTGCTACGCTACACACCCCCACGACTACAAACTATCCTCACCAATCAAGAAGCCATGATATCCTCACCCGCTGTATTTGTACCACAAGACGTTGTAGATTTTACTGCGCTACGGGGCCCGCCATCATTTCATGGCTTGTCATGACGGGAGCGCTTCAGACGATCCCATTTGTTTTCTTCTGGCACTTCTTCTTTTTTTTCTCTCTTTTTGCATTTAGCCAGACTCGATTTAACCGCTCCAATGATATACAAGACTTTGGCGGGTTTTGGTGGGTCAGGGACCATCCGTCGGTGAGAGGAGCGTCCAGATGATGTTAGAGTTGGACCGGGAAAGCTCCAAGCGGAGGTTGGAGCTATGGGATAGCTTGAGAGTGAGTGAGGGTGAGTAGCTAGTTAGTAGAGTAGCTCGTGAGTAGGAAGCTTTTCTGGCAAATCTCTAAAACCAATTCCTCGAAAGATCAGAGTATTAGCAGCCTCGGTCAAAAGCTGTTGCTCCAAGTAACTATTGCTAGCTTCTACCAGATATAACAAGCTCTGTCATCCTCTCAGATCATAACAGTAAACTCTAACTCGTCCGTCGAATCCAGCTCGTTCCCACCGGGGAATCGCATAACTTAACTTCCGTATATCCCACGTGTTTTCTTTTTCCCCTGGTCTCCGGCTTTCATACCCGGGGGCCCAAGATCTCATCACTTGACCATTGAGAATTTCATTTCAATCCTTACCATATGTCCAAAGAAACTCACCGACAAAGGTGAGCCTGACTTACCTTGTTCGATCTTCTCTTGTGCGTTCTAGAATTAATTCCTAGGACGCCGGGGCGGAGCTGCAGCATTGGGAATAGCGCCCGGCCGGTGGATCCGGGGCCGGGCTCGGAGCGGGGCGGAACGGGGAGTTGGAGGATGGCTTCGGCGATATTAGCTGGGTCTGCTTTGCATAGAATGCAGACCAATTGCGAGTTTTCTAGAGCAGCTTCGTGAGGGTAAGACGGTTATATATACTGCTCTCAGGCAACCTTGATGAATGAGCTCATCTTGTTTCTGCTCTACCAACCTACCGTTGAGGCGTGACATACTGTTCATTTTAACCGTGAGAAGATTACACTGAAGATACCAATAGACGAGAAACATTGAATTAGCGTAATAAGTCCTGGGCTACTAGTCATGCATTAACTAATTAGACTACAATGTTTCTACGCGCCGACGATATCCATTTCATCCCAGTCAACGTGATAACCGTGTAAGTAGTTCAACCGGTCTTAAAATGGTATCATGGGGTTCACACAGCCAAAACTAACTCAACATCACCAAATAAATAAACCAAGATGTAGGGTGTAATTATTCCTTTTTCATTCATTCATCGGAACATTCTCTCAATATTATATAGCGTCAATTACACTTCCTTGCACTCCAACACCTTTTCCCAACCCATTCATTATAACGTCATCAATTAACTAAGGTTGTAGTGCTCCTCCTGGTGGCTCACAGAAGAATGACGCTTCGTCGAGCTTTGGTCAGGGTAGTCGTGCTCAATGCTCGGGTGTCCAAGATGCTCCTTCAGAGCAGAAGGGGGAGCGCGAGCCGCGTCGATGGGCGCTTGGGAGGTATGATGCATCTCGTGCTGGTAGAAAGGAGCGTTGCCGTCGCTGCTATAGTAAGCTGTTAACCATTGTGTCTATTTCTGAGTGCTCAACCGCGGTCATACCTAGGCTTGGACTGCGATGAAACGCCGGGTACGTTGGATACCAGCGACTCAATCTGCTCTCCTGTGCGAACACCCTCAGAGGGTCGCTTTTGCTGGGAGGTGGACTCGAGAGGTCCGCTGCGGATGTTGGAAGCAAAGCTTTGCTGCTCGTTGTTGTTGGAGAAAGATTCATTGTTGTTGGAGAAAGACTCGTTGGTGTTTGTGTTGCGAGACTGAGACTCGGTAGTGCTACCAGGGACCAGTGTCTCCTTGATCTTGCCAACGAATTCGGAAGCCATTTTGAGTTATAGAGTTGTAATATGATAAATGTCTTGTTTTAATATAGTTGTAGTGAATTGATGAGAAAGGATACCTTAGTCTTAGCTGGACATGTCTCTTTTTAAGCTCTTCTTCCGCGCAAGCCATGGCCACTGAGTGCGTCATGAGAATATCGCCATGACGTCGAGAGATCGACAGCGGCTCCATAAATCGACGATAAGCATAATTCAACTCTAAACTTAGACTTGTTAGACTAGCTTCTCTGTCAGGGCCTTTGTTCCTAGGAACCACACTGCAACGAAATGGCCGAATCGGAGGATCCATTGTGACATTGGCCAAGGCCTGGAAGCATTGTTTGGTGTGGTTCAAAACCCTGGTTACAGACATCATCCGTGGGTCTTGGATGCTTTGAGAATGTCTCGCCGAAGCGATAAGGCGCCTCCTAGGTTTATTGATTGAGTTGATTATTACGTAGATGCTCGGGATCTTGATTCCGAAACAGTGCTCTCCATGTACCGTGATAAATGCCGTTCAAGTTGGGCATGGTGAGAGTCTCGCGAGTTGAAGATGAAAACAGAGGGTTAATATCTCCTATCATCATATCCTTGAAGCTATCCCAAGTCCAAGATGATACATGGTCAAGGTTTATGAGTTATGATTGAAAATTGACTATCTACCCAAGATACTTGATAGTTTGGCAGATCAGTTCTGCTCTTTCCGTTCATCGCCAGTCCCGATCATTTCCTTAATGCCAGTATGATAACCTCCATTCCTCGACTTCGAGCCGTAGATTATCTGCCCGTCCTTTCCGCGGAAGACCTTACGGGACCAATCATTTCATTGAGCTGCATGACTCCCATCTTCAACGTGAATATCTAGAGCATCATTGTGAACTTGTTGTTCCGGTCAAGCCCAGCTATTCTTACTCTCTCATCCATATCCTGCTGCAACGCCAGTAATCACCACAATCCAGCATCTTAGCACAAAAGAGATATTCAAGTCACGTTGTAGTCCAGAGATTCATAAGATAATCATAATATTTTTAACTTCATTAAAAGAACTATTTGCGTTTATGGAGGTAGGCAAAACTTCACAAGGAATATGGAACTTCCATCCATGAAATCCCTCGAGTTTCCCTACCCTTCTCATTACGGCCAACGGTGTGTGGCATATTTGGGGGGTCCTCCGGTAGAGAGCCCGGTCATTCTTTCAGGCCACGGCTCAGCAATTGTACCAATCCTCTTCCACCTTTTTTATGAACCCTTTCCACCACGTTGTCTATGTTCAGCTCGACACTTGAAGTGTCGTCCTCACGGTCGCTGAGATTTGCATTCTACCTCTGGTAGTGCTCATATTGCAAATACGGTTTAGCTTTGAAACCCATCCCCTTGTTGCGAATCATTCACGCCTTCTTCTCGGGGTCGCGCTTCTGGGGGGCTGAAGGAGCACCGCTTCCAGTAACCTTCTCAGAGTCGTGGCGAACGCTAGCCTCGCTCGAGTCGGGAGTAAGGTACTCGCCGAAGGTACGCTGCTCAAGATCCATGTCCTTCCATTCAACGCCTTGGCTCTTGCGAGCGACACGGCGGAAGTAGACACGCTTGGCAAACTTCCAGGCCTCAATACCACCGAAGAAGAGACCGGCGGCGATGAAGACAATGGCCCACTCCCAGGTGATACCCTTGTGCTTGAAGACGGTGTCGCTGATAACGGGAATGTACTGGAGAGGGAAGAGGGTGACGAAACCGAGCATGATGGCCCAGAAGAGGAACTGGTTGCGCCAGACATCGTGCATCCACTGAGTGAAGTAAAGCTTGGAGCCAGGCTGCATGCGGAAGAAGGATCGACGCTTGTCCATCATCTCCCAGGCGAGGAAGAGAGAGAACCAAGTCAAGCAAGCAAAGGTGGTAGCACGAGCCTTGAAGACGGTCTCGCAGCGGTCGCTGTAGTTGTCGTTACAGTCGATACCGAGATCACCATCACCGAAACCGTATAGACGGAGGACAAAAGTACCAAGGCAAAGAGCGGCGATCCAGAGACCGTAGACAATCATGTCGATGATGAACTCCATGCTGAATACACCAGTCTTGAGGGAAATCGGAGGTCGGCGAAGGATACCAGCGACGGCACGCTCGAAACCGAGACCCATATCGGGAAGACCGGAGGTAGCCATGATGATCCACATGATCTGGACGGGGGCGATGGGGAAGACGGAGAGGTTGTCCTCGTCCTTGAAGACGAGACCGACGAGCAGGACAACGGCTTGAGCGACGTTGGTGGCGAGCACGTGTAGAATGAACTTCTGGATGTTATCAAAGATACGGCGACCCTCTTCAATGGCGGCAACGATAGAAGCAAAGTTATCGTCGCTAAGAACAATATCGGAAGCGTCCTTGGCGACATCAGAACCGGCTTGACCCATGGCAATACCAACATCGGCACGGCGGAGAGAGGGAGAGTCGTTGACACCATCACCAGTCTGTTCAAGTTAGTACAATGCATCATAAGTAGGAAAGGAGTAGAACATACCATAGCGCAGAATTTGCCTCGTCGGTGCAGTGCTTCAATCATGCGGACCTTGGTCTGAGGAGCACAGCGAGCGATAACTAGAGGAAGGAAAGGCAGCTGGTCGACCTCGTCGTCGGTAAGACCATCGAACTGAGTAGCAGTCATAACCATAGTGGAAGCAGTGTCTTCAGCAACCATGTCCATGCGGGTGGGCAGAATACCGACTTCAATAGCGATGGCCTTGGCAGTCTCGGGGTGGTCACCAGTAAGCATGTGGACGGAGATACCAGCTTCGTGGCATTCTCGCACAGCAGGAGCAGACTCGGGACGGGGAGGATCGTAGAGACCAACGAGACCACGGAAGACGAGGTCACACTCAACAGTGGTACGGTCAATGTCATCACCCTTCTTCATATCGACGTGGTATGGCTTGGAAGCGAGAGCAAGAACACGGAGACCCATTCCGGCGAAAGCCTCCATGTTGCGGAGAATCTCCTCACGGAACTCATCAGTCAAGGGGACCTGCTCCTCGTTGTCCTCAGGGCAGTAAGTAGCACAGGCACCGATAACACGCTCGACAGCACCCTTGGTAAAGGCGAAAAGCTGGTTGGTCTGGTTGTCCTTCATGATAACAGACATGCGCTTGACATCAGAGTCGAAGGGAAGCTCAGCAATCTCACTGTACTGGTTGGCGGCGTCGTGGCTAGTAAGGCGAAGACGGTTCCAGTCGAATCGGCAAGCGAAAACTTGGATAGCAATTTCGGTAGGGTCACCGCGAGCGTGCCATTCGCCCTCCTTCTCGTTGACGATGGCAAGGTTGGCAAGAGAGGCGACCTCGAGGAACTTGGTAAGAGAAGACTTGCTCTGGGAGAGAAGCTCGCTGATGGGAGCAGCCTGACCGCACTCGTCACCACCAGACTTGAGGGGGAGCTGGTGAGGCTGGCTACGAGACCATCGCATCTCACCAACGGTAGGGTTGAAAGGCTCGGTGGTATTCTCAACAAGGTATGTTCCCTTGCCAGGAGTCCAGGCACCACGGGCAACCATCTTACCTTGGGTAAGAGTACCAGTCTTGTCAGAGCAAATATCGGTAACGGCACCAAGAGCCTCGAGAGACTTGAGGTTTCGAACAATAACGTTTCGCTCAACCATGCGCTTAGTACCGGCAGCCATAGTGATGGTCAGGACGACAACCAGAGAGGCGGGAATCATGGAAAGACCAGTAGCGACGGCATAGATGATGACCTGTTGGTTGGAGTTGAATCGGTTGGCAGCAAGGACGATGATAGCACAGACGACAGCAGTACCGAAGAGGTAGATTGCCAGTCGGGAAAGCTTCTTCTGGAGAGGAGTGCCGACATTGACACCGAGGAAACGGCCAACGGCATCGGTAAAGGTAAGAGTGTAGGCTTCGAGGTATCGGTGAGGCTTAGCAGAACCATCAGGCTTACGCTTCACGGGGCGGACCTTGCTGTCCTTCTTTCGGAGGGCAGCAGCAATAGCACCAATCTCAGTGCAGGTACCGGTAGCAAAGACAATACCCTTGGCTCGACCCTTGGTGACAGTGGAAGAGCTGTAGGCGACGTTGATACGGTCACCGGGGCCGCAGTTGTCGTCGAAAACCTCATCCTCGTTCTTTCGGACCGGCAGAGACTCACCAGTCAACATAGCCTCATCAGTCTCAAAGTTGACGGCCTCAATCAGACTACAAAAGTTAATTAGTATACTAGTGACAAGTGCTAGTGCAGCAGCTGACTTACCGAACATCGGCAGGGATCGTATCGCCAACCTTGATTTCCACAAGATCACCGGGAACGACCTCAACAGAGGGAACAACCTTGGAGTCTCCATCACGGACAACTTGAGCGGTGGGGGAAGACATGGATCGGAGCGAATCCATAGTCTTCTCAGCAGAGTATTCCTGGAAGAAACCGACGGTGACGTTGAGACCAATGATGAAAGCAACGACTCCACCTTCAATCCATGATTTGATACCAAAAGAAACGGCCATAGCCATAATCAACACCTTGGCAGACGTCAGTAAAAGAACCCAATGCGGAAATAGATAGCAGGGGTCAGGATTAAGGTGATCATGCGAGCAACCGTCGGCACGCCCGATCAGGCAATATGCAAGCCGAGTGGCGAAAAACCCGAGATATGCTTAACCATAACTCTGAAAAAAGATGTGGGGTTATGTTTGATGGGTGGGAAGAGCTGCAGAACTTACCAATGTCATAGCGTTGGCAACCTGGGCAATAATGATCTTGAGGGGCTGAACACCATCAGCCTCACCAAGATCGTTGTTGCCAAACTGTTCATGTCGAGACTTGGCCTCGGCAGATGTGAGACCGCTGAGAGTATCCGTCTTGAGCTCCTGGACGACTTGGTCGAAACTGAGAGCGTGAGCAGGACGGCTCATGGGATCATTGCTCTGACCCGAGACATGATTGTCTATCGCGGCCTGGTCCTGTTTAGCCATGGTAAAGGTCGAAGCTAGCGAGCGCCAGCTTGAAGGTGTTGTGTGGTGATGGACCCGAGTCGTTCGATGTTGGTAGTGTTTGTATAATTCGTAGACAGACCCTTAAGCCTATGTCTGGGGTTTCCTGGAGGGTGTTACAGGAAGCCTTTCGTCTGGCGTAGGTAGGATGATCAAGTTAGAGATCCTTGGGGACAAAGGTTTCCAGAGAATAAGGATATCGTGGGGGAGATGGGGAAGTCTTATAGACGTCCATCTTCGACGGCTGGGCATCATTGAGACGGACGAATGCTTATCTCGCCGACCCTCGTAGTGTCTTGGCTCAAGTCACTATCGGCTTGATGGAGTGCGAGTTCCATCATCTTCTCCAGCGGACCCCACAATGCCAAGCATGATCCAATTTTTCCTTCTCTGCTGCTGTTTCTCTTTCCAAAGGCGGGGTTTGGATATCTTGGCGATAGGATGAAAAAACCTTGGTTGTTGTTGTTGTTGAGCACCCCCCGTACCATACAATGTGTGTATGTAGGTACGTACCTCTACCCGGGCGCCCCTCGGACAAGGCCGGTGGAGGACCTGAGGAACCCCGGGGGACCCATTCTCAGGTTCTGGGGCATGGGGGATGCTGATTGGTACATGGCCGCGCCGTTCTGTACGGTGCTAAACTGCTGAACGGTCCTGGACGGTCGGGGGTGTCGCCGTCAAACGTCATTCAGCCGGTCGGTAGTATCTGTGACGCGGCGTGGCGGTCTCGGCAGCAATTGGCCTTCCTGAGTGGGCAGCGGAGGGCTTGGCTTCGGCTTGGCGGTCTTGGGAGACCAGGATTAAGGGCTTTCAGAGAGTCATTGCTGCTGAACCCGAACTCGAGCCTTGGAAAGCGCCGAACGGCGGTCATGGCGCTTCGACGAGGGTATTCTCTTTTGTCTGGGGCATTGCCTTGCTCTAAGCCTTGCTCAAAGCCTTGCATGCCTGGAGCCTTGCTCATCTGACTCTCTCTCCCTCTCTCGTCCTCTCTGAGGCTCTTCAGCACTTCCAATACCGTTACCGATGGTGGACCGCAAAGTGCATTGGCCCCTATCGTGAACCGACGTTAGACGAAGAAAAGGTTCATGTGTTGGTGGTGATGTGAGAAGAGTTGGTGTTGCTGCTCAGTAAACACACCCCTCCCTCAAACCATGACACACACCATCATTTTCTGCTCTTTTTGGTGTTATTTCTTCTCCACGAGAACCTTATTGATTGGTGTCTGTATTTCTGGGCATACATAATTTCCCATATAGTATTGTCACGTCATTGGGTCGTGGTCCTCCATCACCGTCTCACTAGTTCCGTTTTGTTGCTTTGCACTTCTGGCCATGTTCAACGCCGTCGCATCAAAGCTTGCTTTTCTGCACGTTGGGAAAGCCAGCCATGTAGGTAATGTCATTTCTAGGCATCAATGAGGTGATTTGAGAGGCGAACGGTGTAAAAGGCAATGCCAATGCCAATGCTAAAGAACAGGGCTCGATAGGAGTCGATGCTTATTATTGCCTCCCGTCATGACGAGCAGCTGGATATCCATCCATACATACATACAGTGTCTCAACGGGGCTCCGAGTCGCAACACGGCACGGAGTATCATGTCGTCGGCGCTCGTGACATTTCCCTCCGTGGACCGTGGAGATATTGGGGTCGCGATGAGATCTCGAAATGTGTTTGGCTGAGACATGGGTTCGTTCACTCGCTGGGCCTCGTTCACGCGTTACATACTGTACACACGGAAGCGGTTTCTCAGCAAATCCTTGCCAAGGATGAGGTGCATGCACTGCCACGCTTGGCGAGACCTAAGACGTGTTAGTCACAGACTCTTATCTTTGCCCAGAGTCTGAGGGAGGCCTTAGCTAGAGCAAGTATCTCATCGTTAGCGTCTTCGGAGAGGCAGGGGTTGGTTGCTGGGTGCAGAGTGTGAGGTGTTAGTGCACTAACGGGACGAGCCCATTTTGCCGCCCAGATATGATCATCTCTGTCAAGCCTCTAGCTCACACGTGACTCAAATCCACTCCTTCTAGAAGCCATCCTGGAACATGAGGTACATGGTACGTAATCAATCCTCCACGAGATGATCCAAGATCTCCTCCAACGTAACAATAAGCTTAAATCATCGGCATCTTTGTTGAATGCGTCCCACTATTCTTGGTAATGCCCTTCAGAGTTCTCTGCGCTATCCCTTTTGTATGCATTCCATCAAGTCGCAAGGGTCATTAGCAGTGCAACAAACGGCGAATCACATGGAATCCATTCTACCTGTTGCAGTTAATTACGAGATGATGTAAATCCCTTTAATTCTCTACGACTCACGCGCATACATACACTAGCCCCTACTGAGTCTCCGTTTACTTGGCACTGGGTCCATTCCCAGATGTAGCGTCCGTTAGAAAGACGGTCTAGACGGTAAAGGTGCAACTGAAGACGAGGCGACGATCCCTTCCTCCGCAGAAAAGAAACGAGAGAGACGCCGGACGCGGAGCCGCTGGGGAAAAAAAGAAGCGCCGTATGCTGTAGCACGACGGAGGAATAGGATTCGTCGGCCCACTCATACGGGGCGCTTATGGTTAGCATCTCCTCTCACAGGCCACTGGCTGGTCGTGTTACATATAATGCTCCGTACATGCAAGGCTAGGGCCCTCAACATCTGCTACCTAATTGGATCCGCTCTGCGGATGCTTGCTCGGGGCGGACACAGCGGGGTCTCCTCTTCCCCCATGGAGTCCCCTGATCACCAAGAGATAGAACCCAGTCGAGGCTCTTTGTGGCGGAGATACATCTCTCTTCTGAGAGGATACTGGGGGATAAACCGGATGTGCTGGCATCAAGGCCACAGCAGTTCGGTACGGACATGAGACTGCGGCGCGTGGGGGGCATAGAAGAACGCAACACCTTGGTTAATATGGGGACCATCGGGCTTGTCTATCTCCATTTGGAGAGAAAGAAAAAGAAAAACTGTTATGCAGGTCCTGCCTCAAGTCCTCAGCTTATTCGAGTACCGGCCCGAGTGACTTATCGTGGCCGTTATTGCCGTGTAATACAATGGAAGCGGCCATGAGACAAAACGGAGACATCGGTGGGATCCTCTCGGGCAGCCTCGGACGATGCTTGGGCACCAGCCACGAGATTTATGTAAAATACTGCTATCTCGCGGGAAAGGCGGCCCAATGTCAACAAACATTGGCGAAGCTGGGGATCTGGGGCTGGAGTTTTTTGACAAAGAATTGCAGGGCCTGCAGCGAGATTCAGGCACAGACTTGAACACGGCCGGGGAGTTGAACAGACTCGGGGAAATTCACCGGCAGATACTCCGTAGAGCGCTCGGCCTTCGGTGATCAAACTAACTGTATAGCCTCTACCAACCGACTATTTTCTTGGGTGCCATACCTTGCTTGCTGACAGTTGGTTGCGTGAGGCTTTACTCGTCAGCTGTTTATTCCCAGAATACACTGAGCCTCTCGATGCGAGCCATTCACAACCGCAGTTGTCGAAACTGATCAGATTCAGGGATGCAGTTTATCAGCCGCAGGGGGCGTCTGGAACCCTCACAATCTGCCGGTTCGCACATGAGACAAGAACTTGGCAAAGATGGAACTTGCCCGAATGCTCACAAGCTCACATAATTGCTCACAAATTCATCGTACCATAAATCGTTTCCCACTGGAGAGCATTTTCTTGGCTTTCAAAGCCCTGGCATAAGCGTCAGATTTCCCCAGCCTTTTGCGCATTTTGCATTCAGCAGGAACTCTGGGGTGAGCAGTACCAATGCAGCCAAGCTTCCTCTAGACCTCGAGGGTGAGAAGGCCTCAAGACGTGAGTTGCTTTTTGTACCATTTTTCATTGGCAGTTTCTGTGGGGGTTGCAGTTGTCGTGAACGGAACCAAAACTCGGGTACGCTGAATTATTGCTTCGGGCCTTTTCGGCTTTATCAGCCAAGTGTTGCAGGGGCTGACATTATACTACAGCAGAGATAGTAACAATAGGCAGGTTTGCCTACCTAATACGCATACATACTTTGTTCACGTGCTGGATATATCTATAGCGCAGGGCAGATTTGTCACAGAAAGAAAGAAAAAAGACTGCTACAGGGTGATCGCCATGAAGGGTCCAGCAGGGTTTTCCACCCACCATGTTAAGCAGCCAAGTCCATACAAGAAGCCAAGTCCATACAAGAAGCCAAGTTTAGAAAAGCTTTTCAACACGTGTCATCGAGATACAAGAGTCAACAACGGCCATCCATGACTCCTCTGTGACAATTCCTTGCTCCAAGAGAGAGAAGGACAAGAAAGCACACGCATCCATCGCACAGCGGAAACGCCCACACCTTCTCTCTCCTCTCAAAGCTCAAGAGCGGAACGGTTGGCGGCCCCACAAGCGTCCCATTGCCAAGACCGGCGGGTGTCTTAGGCTGACGAGGGTGCGAGTCTACGGTGCAGGGATAAAACGAGCGGAGTGGGCGCGGCGGAGCCACTCGCGAGAAAGACAAAAACGGCCATCCGAGAAGGAGGACACGTGCCCTCCCTCCCTCCTCTCCTCCGCTCAACGACTCCGGAGCGGACAAGACCCGGGTGGAGCATGGCATCTGTTGAGGGGGGAGGGGGGGAAGAAGAGACCGGGACAGATTCAAGAGGAAGATGTAGCCGGATATGTCACTGCATACAAAAGACAAAGACGCTGTGCTTCGCCAAGATGGAAGAAGCATTTGACAAGACCTTGGCTTGAACTCGAGACCGTGCTGTTGGTGATAACTGAGCCGGTCTGTTGGTGCGCTCCGAAAAATGGACAGATACGACCCTGGACAGAGTTGCCGGTTCAATCAACCTCGTATCACGATGCTTGCGAACTGTACATGTTTATCTATTGAAGGAAACTTGGTCAGGATCGTCAATTGATCATCTATTGATGTTGTAAGCCAGAGTACCCAGGAAAGACGTTGTCAGCGTAGCGATCTTCAACATAACCCTGATAGGATATTGGGTACGACAAGAAACATGCAGACTTGACAATACCAACACATCGAGCCTACAAGCTGGTCAAGTGATCGGACGGTGATAACCTCGGATCGCAAACCCATCTGCCGGATAAAACGGAGACAACCAACAACCATGACACACAGCTTTTTACAACCCCCAATATATGTATGTAATCCTCACAAAACCAAGAAAAAAAAAAACCCGACAAGACTCTGGAGACACGCCCACTCAAAAATGCTTGCTTGAGTCTGATCAATGGCAAAAACGCCCAGCCCGCCAAGAGAAAACAAGACTACCCTAACATCCAGACGGACGCTCACTCAACCAACCTTTTGGTCAATCCTTGCGAAGAATGGTAATGACGCAGAATAAACAAAACGGCTGAAGCGGTCAAATTAATATGTCGTCCAGTTGTTTCTCTCTGATCGGCAATGGGTGGTAGCAAACAACTACCAATAACCATCCCTCTTGAAGCAAGGACATCACGCACGCGACCACATTCAGCAACCTCCTCTTTTACTATCTCAAAAATTGTAATATGCAAAGCAATCCTCTTGTCTCGTTTCGAAAGAAAGACGGCCCCTCCCCCTCATTTTTTTTTTAAACAAGCGTGTGGGAACAGCTTGGCACCAAAATTTTGTCTCCCCAACCGAGTGACGCACCGGGAAGTGTCCCGGTTGTGTGAATGTGAAGGGTGAAGTGAGGTTGAGACAAGGGTATCGTTTTCCAACGAGTTGTTCGTAAAAGCTGCGATGGATATCTTGGCAATCATGCGTCGCCTGGTAAGGCTCGCTTAAGTTGACTATCCAAATATTGATGAGCATGGTTGCATGAGAAGTGAGGCAAACGCAAAAGAATAAGGTAGGTTTCATATGTTCAAGTCATTTAATTAACAGTATGGGTAGAATAACATGTCCGCCCAGCAAAAACCCAATAATCGCCAATATCCTTAACACCTGAACCACAAGCAAGTCCCTTCATATCATTCATTCATCACATCTACACCTTTGCCATATGGTGAAGACAGCACATCCAATCCCCTCCAGGACCCTGACGGAAAACACTATGGCACCAAGCCTCCGTCGCAATCATCTCCCCACCCTTTAGCTTCCACGCCGTAACGCGGTAGTTAAGCGCCGTGGCCATGAGATCGATCTCGACAAACTCCGGGTCGCCGTGAATCTTGTATGCCGTCCAGGGCTCGTACTCATCCTCCATGTACTCGTCGAGTGTAGGCTCCGTCTTGGGTGAGAAGACACGATGGTCGGGCTCTGCGAGAACGGCGTCTTTTGTGATGTACTTGCGCATCACCTCTGGCTTTTCCGAGGTGAGGGCGCGCCAGAGGAGGGCTGAGGCGTCGAGGGTGCCCTCTTTGTTGCGGTGCTTGATAGTTCCTTTCTTTGGTTCGCCCATGATGAAGTTTCGAGTATATGGTTTGTTTGTTTGTTTGTTGAATTAAATTGATTGATTTCTCGTGTTTTGGCTTTTGATATGTCAAGGTTTACTATTGGAATTAAAAAGTTCTAGCAATGAAATCTAAAAGACTCTCTCATAGAAACTGACGTAGATATCATCATTTCTTGCGTCTCGTCCTTCAAAAAAACCTGGCATCGTCGAATCCCTGCGTGACCTGACGTCAGAGCTGCGCAACACAAGCAGGAATATTTTTCATCCAATCCAATTGCAACAACAGTTACAATAACAGGTTATGTTTCATGTATGTATTATTCTTCAAGACTTGTTTTTTCAGCTCTTCTATAACGAGTTTCCCATGTTTACCGTATTGGCTAACGGTATCTTGACCGTTATGAAGCCCGTTCGTTTTCCTTTCAGTCTTGGCAATGAAAAAAACAGGCGTACTTTTTACACGCCACCACGTTTCCCCTCCATTCGCCCTCATGGTTCGAGTTATGCTTTATGCCACTAGGGGAAGGTGTTCGGCCTGACTTAATTTAGTCTCGTTGACTATCGTGAAGCTAAAGTCTTGCGTCTCGGTGGAGGCTGAATGCAGCAGGTGACGTCAACGCAGGGTCCAACCAAGACCCTTGATCAAGACGAAAATGGTGATGAGTACAGGGAGAGAAAGACGAGGATCAACCCTTAAGGTTTAACTATTTAAAATATTCTAAGTAACCAATAGCATTGTGCATGGTGTTGACCCAACTAGGACGTGCTTAAATAATTTAGGCAAATATAGGGGGAAAAAACTGCTTTCAATTCATCATGTCATGAGGTCGTTATATTACTCTCGTCAAACCAAATACACAAAAACAAAAGGTATAGAAGGCGTAGATACAGGCTATCCTAGCCAACCAGCCAGCCAGCCCTGTCCATACAAGCTAACTACCATTATCTTTTCCTCCTAGCGCCAATAGACTTAAAAAGAAAAAAGTGTTTGCGTTGCGCAATCCTCATCATCTATTTGGACAAAAAAGAAACAAATGAAGGTGTCACTTCAGTGAAATCTCTCCTTGATGTACACCATGGCTGCGAATCCCGCGCAGCACTTTGTGCTCATCTCGTGCCTGCACCACGGACACTTGACGCTCGCCACACCGTCTGCGTTGGACATGGCCTCGTACAGTCTGCTCGGCATATCGTGGTAGCGGCTGCAAGCGCAGCACTCGACGAACATCTTGGCTGATGGTTCGCCTTGGTACTGATGCTCTAGGTTGGACCGGCGACGGAGTGTCTTGATTGCGGCTTCAGGGTCTGAAAGGGTCTGTCTATGACCCAGTACCGGGCTCTGAGCGGTGATGGGAGATCGGAGACAAGGCTTGCTCCTCTCTTTGTGTCTCAGTGGTTGTTGTGTGTGCGTCGGTGTTGACGCAAAGCTCGTTTCGCCAGAATCGGGGACGGACTTGTTCTTTCGTGGGGTCGAGCTGCGAAGGTTTGCATTTGAGAGTGTTTCCATCACTCTGTTTGCTGCCTCTTGGATAGGATCGATCTCTGCGTCTGAGCCGCTGAGATCAGAAGGCTCGAATCGATCATTTCGTGGTGAGTTGGCGTATGACCAGTAGGGACTGACTTCATGGCCAGGGTTCACGACCATGGAGGGCTTGATTGATGCGATGTTGGGAGAATGGCTTTTCTCGGATTGGGGTGGAGTGGTATGTGGTGTGCTCAAGGGCGACGCGGATTGAATTGCATCTGAGTAGGATGACTCGGAGGAGCTGGTTGGAGGTCGACCAAATGCTGGTGAGTGGTTTGCGCCTGTTGGAGACAAATGCTTGGGCGAAGCATGTCTGTGATGAGTGTGCACGTGTGTACTGCCACTACTATCTGGGCTCTTCGAACTAGGCACATCGGTCTTTGGGGGCACTGGAGGTCCAATGGAAGGAGATCTGTGGGATTTAGACGGAAAGCTCTCTCTGTGTGCCGGCGACGAAGCCGATCTCTGCGCTGAATGTCCACGGCCGAACGCACTCTTGGCAGCCTCTCTAAGGTTCCATTTCGTGGTCGCAGCAGGTCCAGATTCAGCAGTAATCGGCTTTGGTCGCACACCCGGCGAAGTCTGCTCATAGCGGATGCTCGGAGGGTTTTGCTTGAATAACTTGTCTTTCGAAGATCGGGTGGATTCCATCGACTGCTTCGATTTGGGTCCGACGGGAGCGCTCTTGGCGGTTGATGGCTCGTCCAAGGGCGCGTGGGAGGCTTGGAGTCGGGTCAATATGGTGAGAGAACCTCGCCTCTTTGAACTCCTCCGCGGAGGTGGAGGGGGGATGGATAGGCCAGAACCAGTGGATTCTCGTCTGGGGCGAGGCTGTGTTGAAGACACTGTTGGTGGTCGAGAGATGGTGATGGTGTCCTGCTGGAGAGCGCTTTCAGAGTTCTTAGTTTTGATGTTCAATGGAGGAACTTGCTTCATGCTCTGGTTAGAAGTACGATGCTGGACTTGACCGCTACTGTGCTCTTCGTCCTGCTTTGAAGCCTCCGTCTTGTCTGCCTCCGTTTGATCCTTCTTGATGTAGACGCCGCCTCTTCTGTTCAAGCCTTGAGCCTTGTTGTACAGAACCTCACTATCAGGTGTGTGCACCATGTTCTGGTCGCCCTCATCTTCCGTGTCGTCAGCCACTGCACAGTCGTCGCTGACTGAACCGCGCCTAGCACGAGCGCTCCACAGGTAAATATTGACGGAGCCTCTTCTTTTGGGCGGCGTTGTTGACGGGTTCCTGAGGCCGGATGTATTGATCGAGATGGGTGGGTATGCTCTTCGTTGAGCGTCCGCTTCCTTATTGTGGCCTTGAGGGTTGACCTTGAGAGGCGTGAAAGATCCGTGGCCGAGGAATGTCTTTCGCATGGCTGGATGAACCTTGCTATTCCCCTTTGCCTGATCTTCGAGGACTTTCTGGTGGAAATCATCCTTCTTCTTCTCCAGCTTGGCTCCTCCAAGGAAGCCAGTGGAACTCGTCTCGTCGAATGATGCCCGCTTGATCTCAAAAGAGCCGCGGAAGAGGGAAGAGAGCGAGCTGGAGCGGCTACGCCTAGGCTCCTCGGGGTCATCGTTGTTTCTGCCAATTGAGAAACCCAGCAAGCT
This sequence comes from Fusarium abutilonis, assembly GCA_021655885.1. Taxonomy (NCBI): domain Eukaryota; kingdom Fungi; phylum Ascomycota; class Sordariomycetes; order Hypocreales; family Nectriaceae; genus Fusarium; species Fusarium abutilonis. The sequence goes on from JAJJWN010000042.1 coordinate 570,258, forward strand.
GGATGATCGAGATCGTCGCTTTCGTGTGGGTTGAACCGGCTCGGTGATGCTACGCCCTTGGGCTGCGAGCACAGATGGAGGAGGAGGATGGGGCTTGCTCAGCTTTCTACCGCGAGGCTTGGGAGCATTCTTCCAAGCTTCTTCAAGAGCCTGGTTCATAGTCTGCTCTTTTTCCTGTTCTTTCTCCCTCCGCCTCTCCTCTTCCTTTTTCTCAATCTCTTTTCGCTTCTCTTCTTTCTTTTCCTTCTTTCGGCGGTCGTATGCTTCCCAAGTAGGTGATTGGCATACGGAGCGCTGCTCCTCGTCTGGAGGGAACATGAATGCTACAGTCTTTTGCGCAGGCTTGTCTGATGGTGATTCTTTTGGGAGAGCATCTGTCGAGGTTGGTCGAGAAGGACCCTGACCGACGGGCTTGCGAGGTATCACGTTTGGTGACACGGATCGCGCAGGATTTTCGTGTGAGAAGAGTGGTGGAGGTATAGCGGAATAGTTTCGAACAGGCGGAGGCATCCTTTTTTCCTTTGGCACCAATTCAAACCGGCGAGGAGGATGGCCTGGGCTTGGGGGCACAGAGCTGCTATCTGTGCATGCAGGAGACGGGGGCACAGAGCCTTGATGTGTTCGTAGGAACTAGCAGCAAAATGAATCAGCAAGGTCTCTCTCTTGTGCTTCTTGAACATTCTGGAACTTACATTGAGCCTCTTCTCCAAGTCAAGCATACGCTGCAAGCTGTTGGAGCGACTACGCCCTTGAGGCTGGGTCTGTGTCTGTAACATGATGAAGCCTTTGCGGGTTCAAGCAAGCTGTCGACCTGAAGCTGGCGACAACAAGAGAGCGCCTCAAAACATGAAAAGTTTGTGAGACAAGAAAAAAAAAACTGTCGGGAAGAAAAGCGTGCGCGTGTGAGTTGTGTGACGGTCGCAAGTGGAGTGAGATGGAGGCTTGCTGCAGGTAAGCGGCGATGATAATAAATCTGAGAGTTTTCTTTTCGTTTTGTTTCTCAGTCTTCTTGCGGGGGTCAACAGCAGGCGTCTGCAGGTTGCAAGTTTGGCCGAAAGCGCCAGGATGAACTGTGCTGCGTTCGGCGTATGAAGCTATCAGGAGCTAAAGTCGAAAGCGGTGATGCTGTCTTGGTGATGTTTTATTACTGAAGTGATTGGAATTGAATTATTCCACTCGACAATTCCCACCTTCTTTTCCTTCTCTAGAAATTCGATTGAATAACGAAAGCGGTCAAAGCAAATGAATTTGTGGTGAGAGGAATGACGGATGCGGTTGAGTTGGTGGTCGTGTAGTAGGATGATGCAAAGGCGGTGGGCAACACGCGGGTAGAGAATCTCGTGATTTGGAGGGTTGAACGAGCGAACTAGAAATCCCAATGATTTCAATGTTGCACAAGTGGAATCAAGAGGAAGAAAAAGAAGATAGGAGGTAGCACGAGACGCAAAAGAATTGCAAGCGTAGTCAGGATGAGAATGACTATAACTATGAGTCTGATGCAACGCAACGTAGGACGAACAGCAACTTAAGCTACAAGGGTATGTCGCAGATAGAAGAGGGAGACGCAGGGGAATATAAAAGTGTGAGAAGAAGAAGAAGAAGAAGCAGTGGAAATAGAAGAATTCCTGACAGTTGCCAATTGCCCTGATGAGGTTTGGTTTGGTTTGTCTTTGTCTCTCTGAGATTAGATAGATGGCAGGGTCAGGCAAGCCAGAAGCCTATATTCCCAGCTGCAGTTCTTTTTCCTGGTTTACAGTAGCTTGATTTTAGTTGCATTGGGCCAATCCAATTCAAAGTAGAGCCCAGCTGAGTAGCGGCATGGCACGGCATGATGTTGTATGGATGCGTGATTGCGGGATAGTGGCATCAGTTTCTGGAGCTGGCCATTAAATGCCCGACCAGGGTGTCTGTCAGTGTAAGACAGCCCAACGATACCCGCTTATCTGACTCCTGACTCTACTGGGTATTTCTTTATTATCTGTATGGACGATATCCATCACCAAGCTCATGTGTTTCTGCCCCTCACAATCGCTTCAACCATAGTCCATTGCCCTCTGAATCTGCTGCTTCAAACTTGCTTCTTTCAAATCAACTAGACCCAAACTCAACTGCAAGTTTGCTCGTACGAAATCAAGATGTCGTCTTTCCAGTGTGGGCTTGGTTCAAGCCAGAATACGAACTCATGAGGTGCGTGGCTGAGGTGTCATTCATCAATCGCGGGGCACCATCCCCCGCTATTGGCTCGGCATCTACGGCACTGATCCACAGGGGGGATTCAGTGGCCTTACAGCGCCCAGAATGATTTTCTTCAGTAGGTGAGGGCACGGAGCCTCCAAAAATAGATTGTCCAGGATCACCATCGCTCGTTGCGATACACGAATAGAAACAGCACCACTTCCCCAAAAGGACCATGGATAAAAGGACTCATGTCTCAGTCGGGAAGGATACGAGAGAAATGGTTTTTGGATTGATATCCTAGGGTTTAGCTTCACGCATGGCAGTTCGTTTAGGTGTTTTCCGTCGGCTTGGTGGTTAGATTCAGAATATGACTCCATCGAGATCTTGGCACATTTATGAAAGTGGTTGGTTGATGATTGAGGTGCATGGAAAACCGTGGTGTTATGCTACTGTTTCTGCTACTGTGCCTAATGCGGGATGAAGGCTGGATGATAGTGAGGAGGTTGAGATTGTAAACCTAATTGACTGAAGTGTGTAGAACCAATCTCCCGTTAGCCTGTGTTTTGCCAAAAACCCGTCCCATCCCAACCTTTCCGTCGATCATGGCGCTAAAACCATCGGAAGTGTCATGACATGATCGAATCAACCTGCCACCGGCCGAAGGAAATAAACAAACGATGACTGGACTAATCCAGCTAACTAAAGAGTCTTTCAGCTAGATTCTACCACCCCAATGCGCGGTGATGCGATTTTATCTGCGAGGGGGTTATCGGTTATCCAATGCGTTGTTCTATCCGCCAAGATTTTATGTGCTGTAGTCAATCTATCTGCGACAGTTTGACCGCACAAGGTGGACCGTTTAAACGGCGTATGCCAGATGCGCCAACAAGCGAACTTCATGTCACCTGGAATGAATCTGAGAAAGGTTCAGATAATAAAGTAGACGTTATCTTTTTAAGTTCCGATCCAGTTCTGGTGCTGAGATTAACATTGACTGGCGCGCCTCGTGGATGTTAGTTCTGACCACCAAGACTCTCGGAGGTTGGTGATGGCTAATATTGATATCGCTAACTTGTACTCTGTAAAACACGATCAACATCAAGGGTTTGGAAATTCTTCTCGCGGAGTCTATCACCACGCTCAGTCTAGACCCAATGTTCATGGCCTTACCTTGCTCTCGTGTTTTCGTATCGGTAAAAGTCCAAAGCGTCTGGACCCTGCAGATGTCTAGGGCCCTGTATAATTATAGCAAATGCATCCACTCTCGTACTTTTACGCAACAGAGCGCAGCGCAATTTTTAAAACTGGTGATCTGAGCTATCCTAGACCCAAGTTGACGTGCATAATGGCCAATTCTCTGCATTTGTATTTATCAGCCCTTCCATGGGGTAGAACCGGATCGTCTAGTAGCTTCTTCGGCGCATTTAGGAGGTGTTTACCCTAGGCCGAGAGCAACAAAATAAAGTAGCCGACTATTGTACCACTTTTTGGCAGAAAACGATTATCTGACGATCAAATATTAATCCCCTTTGGGTATCGCGTCTTCTTGAGCTGGATTACGGTGTCGAACAATTTCGGAGTGTGTGTATTTTGGTGGTCAACGATGCGTGGAGTGAAGTTAACTTACAGACATCGACGTTGCCTTCCAGCCCAACATTGCGTACAGGTTTCGGGATCATGACTACTTGCTCTTCACATCTCAGTGTTAAACTACATGTAATACAATCGAGACCGCTTAACCTTGACATTGAAGGCTTAGATATTCCTCAAAGGAGCGGTCACTTACACGGTACCTAGTGAGCCACATGATTAGTAGCTTGTACCTGCGTATGTCAACTAAGACAGGTGTGATGCTTGTGGAAATAAAAAACCTATCGCGAGATATAAGAAGTATGTCAAACCCAGATTTAGGATCGTGAGAACCTCTTGCAGCACAGTTGATGCTACAACTGTTCAGATCGCACAAAAGTGTTCTCCCAAGCAGATATCAGAATCTTAAGGTGATGTCACAATTTATTGCTCTCCAATTTGACGAAATACCATGAAATTAGCCGACTGGCTAAACTCGTAGTCTAAATGCCCTTTAAAACATCAAAATAAAACCTAATAGAAATTGCCATTCGCGCCTTAACGATCGATTTAAAGCAAACCGGGTACAGATGTCCCTTTTAAAAGTCCTTGCCTGCTAAGAACTACCCCTATAAACCTAAATAGGGTTATATCACCTAATTTATATAAGGCCAGACTATAAGCGATTTCCTCTTTATTTCTCCTCTTTCCTCTATAAGTATACTAATAGATATCGTAACTTAGGCTTTAGTAGTAACTTTAAAGGCTCCCTTAGGGGCAGTAAAAACGACTATTAAAATCTATACCCTTATAGGTATCTCTATATATATAATAAATAATATCTATATATAAGTAATTAAGTAAGGCTTTAAGCCTAATAAGCGACTATTATACCTCCTTAATATATATCTTAAAGATACTCTATAGTTAGGGCAGCTTTTTAAGCAGTTAGAAGTAAATAAAAACCTAATTATTATATAGGTTAATAAAAACCGTTAAAGAAAGGAGAAAATAGCTATTAATATTACCGATAAACTTAGCTTATAGGGTATTAATATCTCCTAATTAACTATATAGAGGATCCTTAAGGCTATAGGCTATAATAAAATAAAGCTAATAAGGAAGCCTAAACTAATAAAGAGGATAAAAAAGGACCGGCTTAATTAGTACCTTATTTATTAAAATTAAACCCTTAAAGATTAAAAGGCTATTATTTAGTCTAATAAAACCTTAATTATCTTACTATATTATTATAATAGCTATTATATCTAAAGGAAGCCTAATAAATACTTTACTTATAGCTATATTTATAAGAGATAGAAAGGGGCTAGTAAATTTATATTCTAAGGGGCCTTTTCCTATAATAAAAAGGGGCCTTATTATTACTAGGCGCTAGAGACTGTAAAAAAAAAGAAGGCTGCTAATAAGGCCCTTAAAGCCTTAAACGTAAAGCTTAAGCCGATTATATATAAAGAGTAGGAGCTTTTAATAGGTATATAAAGGCTAGGGCTATAAGCCCTATTAGGTAAGAAGCCTATATAGAAGTAAAAGAGGGAGACTAATAAGCTAATAAGAGGCTCTAAAGGCAGTATTAATTAGTAGCTGTAAGGTTATTAGGTAGGGCCTCTATAAGAGACCTACTATACTATATAACTTAGCTAAGGCGCCTTATATACTAATATAGAAGGCAGTCTAATTATGTTATAATTAAACTGGTTAATCTTTTAGTCTATTAGATAAGCTTTATACCTT
>JAJJWN010000043.1:0-84772 GCA_021655885.1 Fusarium abutilonis
GGTGACACTCTGGGGGATAACGAAGCCTCAGAGTCGATAAGAGAATATAAGAAATGCAGATAAGATTCCAACATGATATCAGCTCCAACTTAGAAACCTTTCCAAGAATAGACATAGCCTTGACCTTAGACATGCACTTGACAAAGTCCAAGACACCAATATGATGTGTGGAGGAGCAAACAAAATTTTGTGTTGGATAAGGTAAGCAACAGCAAGGTAGAGTGAGCTGGACTTACGAGACTGAGACAGGACGCTTCCTCTTCCCGTTACGTAGAGTTTCATGGTCGCCATGGTCCTCATCCTCGCTAGGAAATTGGTTGGCCTCATCGCTATCGATCTCTGTAGAGGGCGGGTGATTCTCGACCGAGCCATCACCCGACATCTTGTTGGCCCCGTTCTGCATGGCTGAGAGGGAGAGGTTGGGCTGTGCTGCTGGCAGTAGCGCCTTGGGGTGCCTATTCCAACGCCCTTGTCGCTCAACTCGTGTGTCGGTGCGATGTAGTAACGAGCTCGCCAGTGATCGATGTAAGCAGCAAAGAGGAAGACAATCCTAGAACCAGGGGCAAGGCAAGGCAATCATGCGATATGATGCTGAATAGGCACGCGACAGAGCGTGAGCCGCGGTACAGTGAGATTGTGTTGGCAGCAAAATCAAAAGGGACCTCGCGATCCGGGATAATGGCACGCGGGATAAGGAGAATGATCTCCCGAGAAGGAAAAGAAACCGGCCTGTACTAATGTAGTATGGGTGTAAGGAAAGGTCCCCGACGACTAAGAAACGGCCTATTGTAAAGAACCGGTCCAACACTGCGAAATTCCGATAGACAATGATATTTTGTGATAAATGTTACTTATGATCTGTCCGTTCCCTTTTGTCTGTCACCTGTTTTCTTCTTGTCCTCGTCGCTTTCAGCAGGCTCCGTGCCTCGGACGGATGGGAAGTGGTGCCGTGCTGACTGGGGCCAATCTAAGGTGGGCCAAGGTGGACTCCGGGGTAAGGGCCGGCTCCAAGTATTGGGTATAGCTTCGTTGACCAGAACCACACTGCAAAAAGACGGAATTATAGTGAGGGTTGGAGTGGTTCTCACGAGAGTGTCGCAGAAGACGTCTGACTTGGCTTCTGGGAAGAAAATTGATAAAGGGGAGAGGCTTGGCTTGCACATGGAAGCTAACGTGAGGTAGCATTTTCCACGAAGGCCAAAGCTTCAAACAACGCGGAGAGAAGGAGCTAACTAACTACCTTAGGCCCATAATCATCACGCTTCAGCACGCGTACCTGCCAAAGTTTCTTCGCTTGTCCTCACAGGCCTACCGCCTGACTAACAAGCTCTTTCCTCACGAGGCACTGATGCGGGGAAATTAAGAAGCGGTATAATTTCATTTGTGGAAACGGAAATTAACTGGGGCCATCAGAATCGCCAAGTTTATTGCCCCGGACCGGGAGTAGCATGTTTTCCATCTTGGACGTGTTCAGCCAAAGAGGAAGCGGTCACTGTTTCTTTGATAATAAGTGAGATATTTCGAGTGCGATGTTTCTGGAAGAATTGACAAAAAGGCATAAGTTGGATACAGTGATGGTTGCATCGCCGTTGGAGATATGTACGTACCTACATATACCCAATAAGGACATGTAAAACATTGGATGCCGTGCTGATCGGATCGACCTAGGACTATCACCATCTCCAGACTTTCCCCCAAGTCAGTCAAACCCTACTATCTTCCCCGGCCACCCCGCAATTAGGCCGGTCCGTAGTAAACAATTTCGGTTTCGACAACGGGGTTGTACAGCAGCATCAATTTGGTTCAACAATAACGGCCAAAAATGAAGCCCCCACGAGAGGACAACACTTCAACTGCTTAATGATTATGTAGGCGCCAAAGGAATGTACTCGACGTCCCCCAAATCTCGTATACCCAAAAAAGAGAAGACGAAAAAGCGAACAGTGGCATAAAAAAAAACTGGACCCCATGAGCCGCCGCTAAAATGCTCTCTGATCACGTCTAGGTTTTCAAACTTGTCTTCAAAGTTCAAACACAGCTGGAACCCCGACCACGACCGAGAAAATGTGGAGATGGTATTGTAATTGGAGACGGCTCCATCGTTTCAACACCAACTTCGGTGCATCTTTGCCCGATATCCGCTTCATGGCATAACCCCCACGGGACATGCTTTGCTGGTCAATGCCCGCTGGAGCGCCATCACGAGAACAATGACTTAGCTGGCCAGTCAATCATAAGCCTCACAGGCTCACTAGGTAGCGAAGTTTTACAGCCCATGATACATTGTCGGCTGGATATATGCTTAACCCACCTTGAGGTACCACTGGCGTTTTCTTTGTAAAGAGGCTGAGCCCCAGCTTATAGTGACCCTGTTTCCTCCAATTCTTCCATCACCACCTCTCCTTCGTCCTCCAACTTGTCGCGCTCCAATCCAGTTACTTTTTGTGCGCTTTTACAACCCAATTGATTGTTTACATCTTCAAAATGGCGTCTGTTAAGGACTTCCCCAAGATCAAGGCCATAAGGTCATTCATCATTGGTGGTGTTGGTTCAGGTATGATGTGATGCGTTACCCCGCCGTCAATTGAGAAACGAGAGATAGACTCTTGTTGAGTTGAAGAAGACATGCTAACTGATCGCGCAAACAGGTGGTGATTATCACAATGTCAAGGGTGGTCACTGGTACGGTCTCTTATTTCATGCGATTTCGAATACATTGCTTACATACCGCTTATAGGCTCATCGACAGCGACATCTCAACACCATGCTCAAAATGGGATCAGTTCAAGAAGTCACGAACCAGCTGGGGCATCAACGTCCTGGGCTCATTCCTGGTTGAGATTGAGGCTACAGATGGAACCGTTGGTTTCGCAACTGGTTTTGGAGGTGAGTTTCACTGATCACGGAACAGCCGGATGATGCACCTGTAGAACAATGCGCATTTTGAAGGCCAGCTTGAGAAAAGTTGCTAACAGAGTATCTCTAGGCCCCCCCGCCTGCTGGCTCGTCCATGAGCACTTCGAGCGTTTCCTGATCGGTGCCGACCCTCGCAACACCAACCTCCTCTTTGAGCAGATGTACCGAGCCTCCATGTTTTATGGTCGCAAGGGTCTTCCTATCGCCATCATCTCCGTTATCGATCTCGCTCTCTGGGATCTTATTGGAAAGATCCGCAACGAGCCCGTCTACCGTCTTATCGGTGGTGCTACCAGGGAGCGCCTCGACTTCTACTGCACTGGCCCCGAGCCCACGGCAGCCAAGGCTATGGGCTTCTGGGGAGCCAAGGTTCCTCTGCCCTTCTGCCCCGACGACGGCCATGAGGGTCTGCGCAAGAACGTTGAGTTCCTGCGAAAGCACCGCGAGGCTGTTGGTCCCGATTTCCCCATCATGGTCGACTGCTATATGAGTCTTAACGTCACCTATACGATCGAGCTGGTCAAGGCTTGTCTGGATCTTAACATTAACTGGTGGGAGGAGTGCCTGTCGCCCGATGACACAGACGGCTTTGCGCTCATCAAGCGCGCTCACCCCCAAGTCAAGTTCACCACTGGTGAGCACGAGTACTCTCGATATGGTTTCCGCAAGCTTGTCGAGGGCCGAAACCTCGACATCATCCAGCCCGATGTCATGTGGCTCGGTGGTCTGACTGAGCTCCTCAAGGTTGCCGCTCTGGCTGCTGCCTACGACGTTCCCGTTGTTCCTCACGCCAGTGGTCCTTACAGCTACCACTTCCAGATCTCTCAGCCCAACACCCCCTTCCAGGAGTACCTTGCCAACTCCCCTGATGGAAAGAGCGTGCTGCCTGTGTTCGGAGATCTCTTCACCGACGAGCCCATCCCTACTAAGGGTTACCTCACCACCGCCGACTTGGACAAGCCTGGTTTCGGTCTGACTATCAACCCTGCTGCTCGATCCAAGCTCATCTCCAGTGACTACCTGTTCAAGGTGCCCACATCAGCTCCTGCTGCGCCTACCAACAAGAGCGAAAACAAGTCAAGCGATAAGCCTAACGGAGTTGTCGATTCACTTGCAGCCAAGGTGGAGAACCTCACAACCTCGTCATAAAAAGGTGACTGTTTGAAAAGAAGATGCTTTTGACAGGCCGGTGTTATTGTTTCCAGTACCTCGGTGCTAGGTTTGTGGTCGCTTCATGTTGCTTGTGATCGCATGATGGGGATCTAGTAGAGGGAAGCTTGCAAATTGTTCATCGGTAGCATGTGGTGTTACTTGTCCATGAGATAGACAACACCCGATAGTGTTTTCAGGGTCCTGCATTGCATCATGATTTATGCATTTTTGATAAATAAGATAACATATTCAAAATTATCAATTGGCCCTCATGTGAACGATACTGTTTAGCACAAAAGTGTGCCATTTGTTGGTCATCATGACAAAGTCTTCATGACGAGGTTGTTAGCGGGGGGGCATTTTACGAAACCCCATTCATCATGTTGTCTAATTATGCTCTACGTCATGTGCGTTGGATTGCAGTCCATGAAAAGCGCAGATCCGCGAATCTAGAAAAGAAACACGATCTCAATAGATGCGGTCCACTTGTAGAGGTGTGTGTGCACACCCTGCTTGCTGTACCAGGTCTGATAAGCGAGACGCTGAAAAGTGAGCATCGTGAGATGTAGTCAAAACGGTGACCATTCAACGCCACTCAAGACGGTGGCCGTTCAGAGAGCCCACATCCATCCATCATGACCACCTTCACGAGTCACGATGCTTTTACTCCATATGGACCCCAGTAAAGAACAAGGCTTTGGGGTTTTTGTGGAACGGTAGTACAACAGGGGACTTTATAGATTTATTAGATGCAAGAAGCCATGATGAGGATGCTCATGAGAATTTCCCAGTCTTTGTTACACACTCAATTTCTTTTTAATTCATTTACAAGTTCAAGGCCAGCTTGCAATGCTTTTCATTTCTATCCCCACGTAAGAGTCTCCAACAAAAAAAATGTCTCCCACTTTCAATGCATGAATATAAACTGCCCCGCCGGCATCTCGCGATAAAGCACACCGAGACATCAACGAGATTCATTCGCTAGGGTAAATCTGATTTACCGCATGACCCCTCGCTGGCTGGTTCCCCGAAGCTCTCTTCCAGAAAAATCAAGAACTACAACGCAGATTCGGTAACTCGGCGTGAATGCTTTCCCGGAAGCAGAATCGCGTCTTTTCTTTCTGTCACTTTGTCCCACCATTGCGCGGGTCACGATGGATGCGTGGGAGGCTTCGGTGCTATTAAGAGCCGCTCCCCGCGAGTGAGGGGAAAAAGGATAATTGAAATGGGTGTCTTGGGATTCTTCAACTCTTCTTCATCTTGAATAAATTGTACCAAAATAAGCGCTCGAGAAAAGTCTCAGCATATAGCTCCATTAAACATTTATAAGCCTCTTCAAACACTACGACCGATATACTGCTCAGCGACCGACAAGAGTGACGGATCGAACAGCTATAGACCTCATTCAAGACGACGAAACAAGTGAAGCAAGCATTCACACCACATAAATCATACATAATTCATCATGTTGATGCCAGCGGGTCTTCTCGTCAACAAGAGCGCCATCATCACAGGCGGCACAACCGGCATTGGCCGTGCCATCTGTCTTGAGTTCCTACGACAAGGCGCCAACGTCGTTGTCAACCACCTAGGCCTCGAAAAGGACAAGCACCATCTCGACTCGCTCATCACGGAGGCTGAGGCCATCCGCAAAGCATCATCCACCGCTGGCCACCTCGAACACCAAGCAGGCGATGTCCGCAACCCAGAGACAGCAACAGAACTCGTTAAGAAGGCCGTTGAGCACTCTCCTAAGAAGCGACTCGACGTCTGTGTGTCCAACGCCGGTATCTGCACATTTGCCGATTTCCTGACGCTCGAGCCGGATCTCCTCTACTCTACAGTACGCACAAACCTGGACGGTGCCTTTTACATCACCCAGGCTGCTGCGAGGCAGATGGCGCTCAACCAAGAACCCAAGGGAGGAAGCATCATTGGTGTCTCGTCTATCTCTGCGCTTGTCGGTGGTGGACAGCAGACTCATTACACACCCACCAAGGCAGGTGTCCTGAGCTTGATGCAGAGCACAGCCTGCGCCCTTGGAGAGCACGGTATTCGTTGCAATGCCCTTCTCCCTGGCACGATCCGCACACAGCTCAACGACGCCGACCTGGCAGATGACGCAAAGCGGACATACATGGAAGGCCGTATTCCTCTCGGACGGACAGGCTCTCCCTCTGACATGGCTGGTCCAGCCGTCTTCCTAGCGTGCCCAGAGCTGAGCGGATACGTGACAGGTGCCCAGCTTCTTGTCGACGGCGGTCTGTTTGTCAACCTTCAATGAAGGAGAGAAGATTAAGCTCGTGGAGAGAACTGGGGACATGGAGAAGTGGATACGCGGAGGCGGAGCAACTATCGAGGCCAAACCTGGAGAAAACACAAATGATGGATTTGAGGCATCAGATTTCAAAAATCAATGTGGAGATAAGTAAATTAGCCATGCGGGGAGGTTTCATCTTGAGTCGTGGAACTTATTGACTCGTGGAGTCTCAGTGAGATTTTATCACTAAAGCATTGGATATCGGAACTGCACGGTCATTTGTTACGGGGGACCCGGGGACCCGGACGGCGCCATTGGCCTGACGGGTCCGGCTCGCGGGGTCGGACTTGAACGGCGCCGGCCGGCGGTTTCTACTTCTGTTCCATGTGAAAGGACACACGCAAAACGTGGATCAATGCCCAACACGGCAATAAGCTAGTTAATCCGGCACATTATTAGGAGGGGGGGAGAAAACGTGGGTGACAGGAGGCACGTCTATTCAGATTGAAAGTACCAGATATCCAACCGCACAGCGCGGCTTTATCAGCCTGTCTTGTGGGGGACAAAGAAAACATAGGAGCGACCTCTAGGCATTACAGATGGGTAAATATAGCTTTTTTCAATTTTAAAATATGATAGCTAGTTATGCCTCATAAGTACTAACTTGGATCTTAGTGTAAGATCGATATCTATACAAGAGTTTTCCCTAAGATTTAAAAATATTGTCAAGATATGCCACTTGGTTGTGTATTAAAAATCATCCTGTTCTTTTTGTCCTCCACTCTCCTATGAAGGGTACTACTGTAGATCTCATGCACCAGATTCGTTCCCGTCACACCCCATTCGCTTCTCATTCATTGTTATTGTTGTCTTCACCCTCCATCACAGATCAAGGAAAACGTGAGAAATATCCCGACTGATTCATGAGTGGCTGAAGGGGATAAGCGGGAAATGGTGCGCAAATAGGAATTGATTAGCAGGAGGTGGCTGGGATGTTGGACGGGAGTCGACCGAGGCCGTATAATGTACTTTGGCCAAGCCAAAACCTCGTCTATACCTGTTGGTACCAATCTATTGGATTGAGATAGCGGCGACAGATAACTACATACCGCTATTTCTGAAGCCGAACTTTGGGTCTTAAGTCCTGTTTCTAGAATTTCGTTGCATAGAAACAGTGACATCACGGTCTTGTCTCATTGAGTGACAAGATAACCACCAAAAACACCATGTCCCGTTTTCCTCTACTGTAAAGGCGAAGTTGCTGTAATATTACTTGTAGCAATCACCCAAACTGTCTTCTCCACTAACTATGCTTTCCCCTCATTGTTACATACTCCCCAATGTTGTGCTCCAGGAAACACAGGGATGATACAAGGAAGAGCGTGTTAATCGCGCGAACGTTGGATCGAGAGTCATCTCGAGCGAGCTGATGCCAAGTGCCGTTATCCATGATCCTGGCAGGGGAGATTCCATACAGTCCTCGAGAGAAGAAGCTGCCAAGAAGGAGAATGCTGTCTAGCGAAATGCTGTTCATTCATACCGTGTATAGATGAACAGATAACAAGGCAGGCAACGAGAACGTATGCATGCTGAGTAGAGCAATACGTAGTTCTTCTAAGACGAAAAAATGGTGATAATGACGATGACGGTCACCGTATCGAAGATGACAGACAGCAAAGGCTGAGCTGAGTCAAGCCAAGAAGCCAAGCCAGGCTCGGTTGGACTGAACTGGCAGCCCGTTGCAGGAACTTGCAGCATTGCCCAATACAAAACCGTCCAAGCCCGTCAAACGAACCCTTCCAGGGCAGAAGGACCCTGTGCCGCCCTACTGTATGCAGATCTGTTGGTCCTGATAGGGACGATAACGGCTATCTCTTGACCGCGTTTCACATGCTTTTCAAGGACAAAGATTTGCATTAGATTTTTTTGTGTTACTGTTACACAACAATGGCAGACTTTGTTATCTCTTTTCTTCTATGCCATTACACTATCAAAGCATCATCAATTCTTACTATCCATGACAGGTTTCTCTTTTTTTTTTCTTTCTCAGTCTTGTCCATGATCACATCGCAACTGCCGATTGCTCTCTAATGTAACATTTGTAAAAATCGGTCCCTCCATAAACTTTGTTTCCCACGGTGAGACGGGCCAACATGAATAATCCTTTTGCTGATAGTGTCGGCCGAATGTGCCTAGGTGGATAACGGAACACCGGTGGAGCTACACGGCGTGGCTGATAGGGCTTCGGACCGGACTGGCGGGGCATGAGCGGACCCTGAGCGGAGCAAACTTGACGTCACTGTAGTGGACGGACCGAAGCTGTTGCTGTGCGCGCGAAAAAAAATCGAGAGAGAATTGTACCAAAAGAGTATAAGATTTGCACCAGAGTTAACGAACCGACTCGGTTGCGTGCATTTTCCCACCGTCAACAATGCCTCTTCCTTCTGACGGTGACCGTATTGTCGTCATGAATGAGGTGCTTGACGGTGGATACTGTCTAACATAAACAATCACAGCATTTGAATCCGGTTTCTTTGACGGACAGCGCGCTTCATGTCGTCGGTCTTGCATTGGTTCTCACGCCCAGACCTACAGTTCGGTACCCCAGCCCCTTGCCCCTGAAAAGCCACCGTGTAACGAATGGAAGCCGTCTGCAAGTTTTCAGCGTGTGAGGTCCCTGGGTGCTGAATCGACTGGTTGTAAGTGGCCGATACAGAGACCCTGATTGGCGGTACGTACTTTGGCAGCGAGCCTCAGGGTCCACACCATGAAGAATTTCTGCACAGCACATCTTTTCCATTACAGTACCTAGAACCTAGAAGACGGCGATACGATATCAGTCACGATTCGAGGAAGATGGGTAGATTTGAGAATGAGAGTCACTCGCGATCTCAACCATGGCCCTTGTCATGATCGAAGAAAAAAATTTGCAGAGTTTTGTTCAATTGCTGTTCGTGTTGATACTGTATATCGCCGATTTGTAGTGATACCCTAACAAAGTCCCATCCATCACATCTGCTCCAGTTGCGTTATTTACAATCCGTTGGTTGACGAAAACTGGCAGGGCATGTTTTTGTTACGCATCTCCGGCCATGACGTTCAGTGTCACAGTATGCAAGGTGAAGTTGAGAATGGGGTTGACTTAGTGCGGCGACGGCGTCTAACAAACCCAGGCACAAAGTACCGGACAGCAAAAAGATAATGACCCGCTCCAGCCGCGGAGACTGGGGAGACAGCAGGTTGTCAGAAACTAGTGTAGCCAATACAATAGGTCTGGTAGCATCATCGCATACAGTGACGAGTACTCAATACCCACCCAAATCATGGTGGCAGGTATCTTTGTCGCCTAGACCAAAAAGCAACACCGTCATCACCACATCTGTCAACTCATCCCTTGGCTCTCTTAGAGTTTTACTCTTACGAAAACAAAAACAATGCCTCACTATAATACACTGTGGAACCGTAATTGTGGGTAAGGGGCAGAATAATCCATGGATTGCCATGGTTAAGGGACTGACTCGGTTATTGGGACCCCGAGAGACTGTACGTATTGACGGACGTCTACCGATATTCGTTCGATTTGATATCGATCCGAAAGCCAAAGACGAGGTGGCGCCTTGCTTAATGCTTGCTTCCTCAGGAATCTTACGTACCTTCCAGTTATCCTTCGCTTGATATTCAAATCTATAAAGCCCCAGATTTCTCCCACCGTTCTTGACGGTAGAAATCATCATTCTCCATCAGTCCCCAGATTCCACATCCACATCCACATCCACATCCATCAACAAGACACAAATAACTGAACAATCCGAGTCATTTGTTCTCAATCATCTTTGATATCTCTACTACAAGACAAACTCACCAGAGTTCTCAACATCTCGCGTCTTATTGTAACGCGTGCGCCTGAACAGGACCAGATTCCTTCCAAAACCACGATCACCAAATCTTCCAACATGTCTTCACAACAGACCGAGTTCTTCAAGGACAGTCTTCCCGCCCAGCGCGAGGTCACCTCTCCCGACTCTGTTCCTAGCTCTCCTGAGCTCGGCAGCTCCAGCTCTAGCGACAGCATCGCCAGTCTCGGATCTCCCGTCTCTCCCATCTCCCCTCCTGTCTCTCAGCCTGTGGCCGACTCTTTCGTTTTTGCCTTTGACATCGATGGTGTACTTGTTCGAGGTGGTCGAGCCATTCCTGAGGCTCTCCAGGCCATGAAGGTCTTGAACGGCGAGAACGAATATGGTATTCAAGTGTAAGTTGATTCCACCCACACCATGTAGTCACGATCCACATCCCCGGATTTATTCTGGGGAGGTCCACTTTATAAAGGGCATCGTGACTTTTACCTAGGTGTTGAGATAAATACTAACACACCTCTTAATAGGCCTCACATTTTCCTCACCAATGGTGGTGGTAAGACTGAAGAAGAGCGATGTGGTGATCTTTCCGGTCAGCTCCAGTGCGACATTAAGCCTGGCCAGTTCATCTGTGGACACACTCCCATGCGCGAGATGGCTGAGAAGTACCGCACCGTCCTTGTTGTCGGTGGTGAGGGCGAGAAGTGCCGCCATGTTGCTGAGGGCTACGGCTTCAAGGATGTCGTGACCCCTGGCGACATCATCAAGCACAACTCTGCCACCACTCCCTTCCGCAAGCTCACTCCTGAGGAGCACGCCAATTCCCGCGAGCGAGACTTTAGCGACGTTGTTATCGACGCCGTCTTTGTCTTTGCCGACTCTCGCGACTGGGCTGGTGACATCCAGATCATGCTCGACGTTGCCATGTCCAAGGGTGGCCGTCTCGGTACCCGCAGCGAGACCAACAATGAGGGTCCTCCTTTCTACTTCTCCCACAACGATGTTGTCTGGTCTGCTGCCCATGAGCACGTTCGTCTCGGTATGGGCGCTCTCCGCCGCATGTTCGAGGTCACCTTCAGGGACCTCACCGATGGCCAGGGTGTTCTTCACACCCACGCCTTTGGCAAGCCTCAGGTTTCTACCTTCGAGTTTGCTTCTCGTCTGATGGGCCAGTGGCGCCAGACTGAGCACGGCCTTGTTGCTCCTCCCGAGACAGTTTACTTTGTCGGTGACACTCCCGAGAGTGACATCCAGGGCACCAACGCCGTCAACAAGACCGCCGAGAATGACTGGTACAGCATTCTTGTCAAGACTGGGGTGTACCAGGAGGGTACTGAGCCCGCCTACAAGCCTCGTGTCACTGTTGACAACGTCCTGGATGCTGTCAACCATGGTATCAAGCGTGAGATGGACAAGAAGGCAGCTAAGGGCCAGATCACTAAGCCTGCCTTTGTCCCTGAATCTGATATTATCGAGCTCGCTGTTGACATGGACGGCATCACTATCTAAGGTGGATACCTATTTCTTCACTTCACACTTTTACAATTTGGGATAACAACTTTTCTCGGGTACTCGGCGTCTAGGGTTTCCTTTTTCTCTTTTCCTATGTCACAGCACAGCCACGCGATACGATCTGTCTTTTCACAAGTACCTGCTATCACGGCTCTTTGCAGGTGCTATGACCAATAACACAACACACATACAAGTCTTGAAGACTCGATAGAGCATAGATCATCTGGATAGAATGATGGGTTCTAGACTTTGAGGCTTTTCATCTTTTGTCAGCTAGCTTCTTACCTCCTATGATGCACCACCCCTACTATACCCTGATGAGCATCACATCAATCATATAGAATAGCAACAAAATAGAAAAATCAAGTCTTATTACAATACCTATTGGTTTTTAATACAGTATATGTGACTAATCTCGACTCTTATAGCTTTGAATTTACTAAGCTTTGAATTTTTTAACAGCTACTTGTCTGGCAATATTGAAGTCTGACCATATTATCTAACGTTAGTATCAGTTGTTCATGTGCGACTCTGCTTGGCCTGTTACCTACGACGTGAGACGCTACTTTGGGCATATTTTTTACCACAATTCTATGGTATACACACGGACGTTAGTCACTTTCTTCCTCGGTTCGTTTGATCGTGATATCGAGATCCAGCTTTCAATTCTCCATTATTCCAACTCCACCAACTTGTGTCACGAACCCACTCATGAAAAGCCCCCTTATACCCATATTACAACACCGAGGCTCGTCCTTGACAAAGGTCACTCAGTTGGCGTCGTTTTCGATTGTCCCGATGTCACAGACCCGGCGTTTCTAACATCATCCTCAGGGAGTTCCCGTGCGAAGTAACATCATTTGCCCAGGGTTGTGAGTGAGGTTGCAAGAGTCGAAGATGACGATGGTCATGGAGCTCATGCCAAAGTGACTGCATGATATAATCCTCCTCCGCGTCCCTCAGTCTTCCTCCACATAAACGAGTCTGTAACTTCATCGACGATTCTCATGACAACCTCGGAGCTTACGCGGCCTAGAATGAACTCCTCATACTCCGACGTCAACTTAGAGAATGCCCATCTCTCACAAGCCACATTCGGAAACCCGAGCCCTCGTAAATTCATCATCGGCTATCCTCGTCTTCTTCTTGCCCTGCCTTGTCCTCCTCTTCCTCCTTAAACGTAAACCCTCCCCACTGCGAGCTAACAGCCCAACCAGCTGCATCCACAACATCCTGTCTCTGTCCTCTCTGATCCATTGCCTCCTCCGCGCTGATTCCTAGCGCAAATCCGCGCACATTCTCACGATCAACACGCAGCCATCCCTTCCAACCTGCCGAAACATCACCAGCTCCAAAGCCGTCGATTACTATGGTCCCCCACCACTCACGCGCGGCGCTCGCACGTGCTACGTCGCCGTATAGAAGAATATCTTCCGCGTCGGCTACGAGAGCTCGGAGCTGCTCTGGACTGCTTCGTGCTGGTCTTTGTATATAGACGTGTCGTGTGTGGGACGGTGGGCATGTTAGGCGGGTGGCATCAAAGCGGCCTTCGACGTCGATGACGAAGACGGCGTAGAGATGGGGAGGGCTGATGAGTGTTGATATAAGCTTGTAAAGAAGCGGAAGGTGACGACCTGATATGCTGATACCAGCGGTCTTTGTGGTATGAAAGTGAACTGCGGCAATTTCGTCTAGTGGTGATATATGTGTAAGCTTTGTTGGTTGATTCTGTGGTTGGTGTTGAGTCTGAGTTCGGTTTCCTAGGGCGTTGAGATCTGAGGTGAGGGACGAGCGCAAGCTACGAAGCATCTGTTGTTATGGTTTAGTATGGAGAAAAATCTAAGGTGAGAGTTGTATGCAATAAGAACAAATGATGGTTTCTCGTGTGGTCGATGCCAACCAGACTGGATATTGCTTCCAACTTGGCTCAAGGGTAACCTCCAGCTTCCCTATAACCATGTTTGAGAGGCCTTCAAGAGCCTTAAATTAAGCAATATCAAGAAATAAATATAGTTTGTAAAGTGATATATATAGGCGAGCAACCTTTGACATGATAATCATCAAAGTCGTTGTCAACATCTTGTAATGCTGAACGTTGACAACCCAAAAAGGCAAAAAGCTCAGGCCCGCAGAAACATGACAAGTTTAACTTACCTCTTCAAGATTCATCTCCTCAACCTCACTCAACAATAGACTCCCAGTCACCGCTTCCATCGTTGTTTTTCTCTAAAGCAGTTTCACCACAAAAAGGCGCCTATTGCTTATATCTCAATCGTCGGCTATCGTCCTTGACAATGGGCTATCCTTGCCAAGTCTTTCACGCCTTAGAGCTCCCTGAGCGAGTACAGACCAACCTCAGCGGTCGCAAGCGCAAGCTAGAACAAGGCGTGAAAAATGTTGATCTCACCGGATGCGAGCTCCTAGAGATGCTGCAGTATAAGTGCGAGATCAAAGAGCCCGTCAAGTGGGATAGTCCTGTGCAATGCTTCGCCGTGGAGCGGTTGTTCCGAAAGTGAGTTTCCTCTCTTTGTGTTCCTCCTTGCTGTGCGTTTTAAGCTGGAGAAAATGCACTAGACGACGAGATGTTCTGACGTTTTTTGGGTTGCCTCTGTTTTAGATGTAAAGATAAAAAAGGCTCGTTTATGGTTGAGACGACGGCGTGGGAGGGAAAAGATTATCCCACAGCGGGACAGAAAAGTCATGATGGAAAAGACAAGGCACCTCAGCACTACCACTGGTCGTCAAGTTGGCATTCACCTGACACAGTACGGTAGACAATCCGACTTTTCGTTTTGGCTGTTGAAATCTTGAGAAAGGCTCTATGGCATGTTTCTACCTGGCAAAGAGAGCTTCCACCAGCCTATTGGACGTCGCTACAGTTGCCGTCATTATTCCCAGCGATTGACAGCCAAGAGTATGACTTGTTCAATCTCATACTAAAATAACATCACAGCTGTCTACGTATACAGACCTCGGATATCGTCGTGGTGTAGGTATTTAGGCCCAGTGTTGAGTCATCTGCAACAGCTTTCATGATGACGGCATTGCCGGAATTGGCCGAGGAGCTCTTCAGTGGTCATTACACAACTCCGGAGTATCTGTTTAAAACCACGAATCGGGCATGGATAATCGATTATACTTGCAGGTATGGAGATATAGCATTTCTATACTGGCTGTTGGAGTGAAACACAAATCTGACGACTTGGCTTGCATGAACTGCATCAAGGGTATGATACGATCATACCATACACATCACGCATCTCTCTCAATGACCGAGAAATAATGATCAAAACATATCATGACTCAGTTGCACTCGTCTACAAGCACAGATTGCCCGACAACCGTCTCACTTGAAATAAAGCTTTGGTGGTATTCGTCTTTCTACCCAGCTACACGACAAACGAAAAATTGTTTAGTCGCCTCGACGCATCTATGTGCACTCTCATCTTTCAATGCCTCTGCTGTAGTTGACACAGTCTCGAATCGACCCTCTTCTCTCTTTTTACTGATCGTTCTTCTGTGCGGCCCGCTCCTCCTCGAGCTTGATGTAGTAGTTGTCGCGGGCGTTGGTTCGGGGCATGTGGAAGCCGTACCTATTTTCGGACTGGTGAGTTTCTCTGATATCGATATCGTATCGGTTCCTCGGTGAGTTTCCTTACCAGAACCAGTTGGCCATGACGAAGCCGGAGCCTGTAAAGTTACTAGTCAGCTTAATGCTTCCCAACCAACCACATGACGCGAATTGTCAGCCTCCACCAAATATCATCCTCTTAGAAGAGACAAATTGCCCATTAATCCTGTTCGTAAGAGAAATCGACGTACCGAGGGCGATGCTGAGGTCCAGAACGAGGTTTCGTCGGAGCATCTAGCACAATTGTCAGTCCACGAAAAGCTCTAACCGGATCCTTGTTCCTCTGGCCCGATGGTCGAGCCATTGAGTCGGAGAAAACGTACACCGGTGATGGGTGCGACGGCCATTATGACTGATTTGTTTTGCGAAGCTGTTCGGGCGGCTTTCGAGAGGGTGCAGAAGAGTTGCTGGGGTGGTTTCGATGTGGTCGAGCAGTTCCAAGTTGATTCCGAAGATGGGCTGATGTTAATTCGCGCTAGAGCGATTGAGTCACGTGCAGGTGTAGTTCATCGAAGTGGTGCGGATCAACCCCGGCTAATGGGACAATCGGCGGAAAAGAATCTCGCCCATGAGAACGGTCCCCAGTTGAAAGACATATCCGTGAGAGACTGGTTGGTTTGCAGAGCCTTATAAACTTCTGCGACCATGAGTCTCCGACTAGCAGCCCGGAGGCTGGCAGTATCAGGTACGACCGTGATCATCTGGCCTTTTCTGCAACTCAATTGGCGTCAAGGCTAACCGAGAGCCTCTCTATATAGCAAGGACCGCGAATCCTGTACCCAGCTCACCTGCTCCCGTCTTCTCCCTCGCCGTCGGACCCTCAGTACAGCGACGACACAAATGGGCTGCCAATATCTTTAAGGGATGGGGCAAGCCCCGAAACAAGGATTCTGGATCCGCTGCCTCCCAAGACCCTGTAACAGCGCAGCTCGACGACCCCAAGAACCGTGAACAGTTTCTCGAGAAGAGCATGTACAGCGGCGTTGAGGACAACATCTTCCAAGACGAAATCGAGGCTCCTTCCAGCCAAGCTAGCGAAGTGACACCCGGCGCTGGTGAGCCTGAACTCAAGACAAAGGAAACCATGGCCATGGTGGTGGACCCCGATCCTCGAAGCCGAGTCCGTTGGCAGCGAAAGAAGGTCATTCAGATGGTGCGTCGCAACGGCCGATTGACCAGGGAAGAGCGCATCCAGATGACGGAGCGACAGCTGCTGCACAAAAGCGAGTTCATGCCCACCAGTGTCAAGAAGCTCGTCATGTTGGCCCGCCAGATTGCCGGAAAGAATGTCGATGATGCCATCACCCAGATGAAGTGGTCCAAGAAGAAGATGGCGGCCGAGGTGGGATATTACCTCGAGGAGGCACGCGATTTGGCCGTTGCACAGCGTGGTATGGGACTAGGTCTGGTCAATGGGGAGATCTTTACAAAGCCCCGCAAGATCCAGACTCTGGATGGCAAGTGGCTCGAGATTCAGGATCCTACACGCATGTACATTGCTCAATCCTGGGTTGGAAGGGGTCCGTGGCGAGGGAAGAGGATTGATTACAAGGGCCGAGGACGTATGGGTATCATCAGACACCCCAGCACAAGTACGTTTTATGTTCCTCTGAATTTGCTTACGGTAAATGCTGACTGACTCACTTAGGCCTAACAGTTCTGTTGAAGGAGGAGAAGTCAAGGATACGAGAGTATGAGGAGCGTGAGGCAAAGAAGAATAAGAAGGGACCTTGGGTGCATCTGCCGAACCGACCAGTCTATGGACAACGGCCATACTATTCCTGGTAAACAAAAATACCTACCATTTCTATCATTCAGGATTGAAAAAAAGGCGAAGGAAACAAGCGTCGCCAGTGGCCATGTAATTTCTCATAGAAACTTGTAAGATATGTACAAAGAAGGGGACGTCCACTTGATCAAAACTGACGTACAAGTTCAAATAGCCCAACTCAAAACTTGGCCCAAAGTTGTCTTCTCTGATTCTCACTCCTAAAAAGGCAAACTAGTGACATTGTGACCTTTTAAAAAAAGCCGTAGAACGCCTCTCTAATCGAACCTTGGTTCGATGTATCTGTCATTTCTTCTCACCATCAGCAAAACCTCTAGCAAAAGACATTGGTTGTTGTTATGGGCTGATCAGATAGAAACTGTCGTCTTTCGTATGATATTGAATACTGGTTGGCTTTTAAACCAACATCAGCCTTTGCTGTGTGATAGACTGAATGAGCATGTGATTGTCATTTGCCATGAACTGATTTCGCTTGGGACCCTTCCATTTTTGAACGCCGATATCCTTCAGGAGCTAGCTCACACCATATGCCTTGGTTCCTCCCGAGGAAGCATGTCTTCGTAGCGGTTGGACATCATCTCAAGATCATATCCTCCGTGCTTCTCGCCGAACGACCCTTGGTCAGGCGAAGGGTAGCCGCGACTTCCGCTGGACATTGGCGGTGACATTGGTGCCATGTTTCCGCGTGGAAGGTCATCTTGCTGGCTTCGACGTTTCTTCCAGAAAAAGAAACCTGCGATACCGAGAAGAGCAAGGACACCAAGAGTAACGCCAACACCAACACCGGCTTTCGCAGAACTGGACATGCCAGTTTCAGAAGAGCCTTCGTCCTCATTTGATTCACCATCGCCTTCTTGCTCCAAAGAGGGGTCAGTCGTAGCACCAGCACCGGCAGCTTCCGAGGTTGCAGAGGAGCTGTCGGCATCGGTGGCAGAGGCAGATTCTTCAGCGGTCTATTTGATATATCAGCGGGCATGTTCTTGTCTCATATAAACGTAAACTTCTTACAGTAGGCTCAGGTGTTTCGGCCGAATCTATGGGAGTAGCCTCGGGTGCTTCTGAAGTATCTGGAAGCAAGGAAGATGTTGTTGTAGCGTCAGGAGCAGGGGCGCTTGTGGTCTCTGCAGCATCAAGCGCACTTGTAGTTTCAAGAGCGCCAGGAGAGCTTGTAGTCTCAGTAGCAGGCGCCTCAGATGTCGTCGCTACATCAGAGGTAGCGGCAGCGGCTGGGAAGGGAGGTACAGTTTGACCTTGGCGATATCAGCCTTTGTTATATAGCACCACGTTGAGCGAGGGACATACCAACGCAGAATCCTCCGGTCAATGCGCTCGTAATAGCATCATCTAGAGCACCACACCCCGGCGCTCTGGCACATTCGGCGACACCTTTCGCGAATTCAGTAGACACACACACGCAAGCTGCATCGTTAGGGTCTGGACAGCTAGGCACACTAGGCTTAACTTGATCGACGCATGTGTTCTGGAGGCCATCAGTATGTGTTTGAATTAAGTTGTGCAGTAGGTGAGTCGCAGTAACTTACGATACAGTCTTGAGCGTATACACCGAGTGTTTGTAGGGCTCCCAGCGCCACTACGGTTGAAAGAGAAAAGCGCATATCGACAGGGCTAAGTAATGAGACAAAATCTCATTACTTGGCGATGAAGTAAGAGAAGTGGTGACAACCGTGGTGAAAATAATGGCAACAATATCGGTTTGGAGTGTCGAAAGTAATATAGATGTCGCAGCTGGATCCCAGGAATGATCGTCCAGGTCCGTCGGAAGAGAGCCTTGAAGTAGAATTGGAAGACGAGAGTCGGACGGTGTAATGTAGCAACAGTGGCTTGGTCTAACGTAGTACTCGAAGCAGCAACAGATGCAAGCCCCCGAGGAGAACACGAATAACGATGCTGAGGTTGTAGTTGCTTGTTTATCGTCGGCCAAGTTGGGTAACAAATCGAGAGTCTAAGAAAAGGCGCAAGAAAGCAAAAGAAGGAAAGAATAATTTGACGCAAGGAACCGACCACAAGGAATGACTGAATAGTGAGAATGAGTGCGGCGTGGGACACTTGAGAGAGTGAAAGAGCCCGACGCAAGAAGCGGTCGTGAGAATTCGAGGACGAAAACAGAAGAGAAGCCGTTTGACGTTTGAGAACGGAAAGAATGGAATAGAAGAAAGTGGGTTACGTCAAGGGAGGGAGCGAAGGAGAAAGAGATTAGAGTTGATGAAATGAGGAATGAAGTGGAATGGAAAAAGCGAGGCCCGGCATAAAAGAATGGGGGACCTGGTAAATTACACTGAGATCAAGAAAAGAACGAGAATGCAAGCCTACGGCCGTTGGTGAAGGCGGGAATCGTGGACGGGACTGTGGTACTAGGTAGGTAGTTAGCAGGTGCCACCGTGCCTTACCCAGGAGCCTTGGGTTACCTTGGTTCAGGCGAGGTATTCCGGACTAGGGCGACCCAGTTTGATGGGAATTAAAACGCTCCATCTCAGGGGATAATGAATGCTTTCTAGCTACTTATTGGATCCCGCTTGTTTCCTCTTTCTCTCTCGCTTTCTCCTTCAAAAGACGCCTTATGCGGCCCCAAAACCCCATCCAACGTCTTGAAACTGACAAGCACCGTCCATCAATGTTTGTTGTCGACCCGGTCCAAAAAAGGGGACCAATCAATGCTCACAACGACTTGACAAAACTGCCAAATCAGGGTTGCAATAGCGTTGCTAGTGGCGGGGTTTCGCTGGAAACGCCCCTGGCGCCAGGTACTAGCTCACAAGCTGAGGTTTACCGCCCAATGCCATCTCCCGAGGTGGTCTCACTTGTTTCATCTGGCAAAGTCGATGTGTGCCTGCAGAGACCAAACAAGATCGTCTTTTTCTAGATCTTTTCTTCCGACTTACCGCGTGATTTTCGCTGATAGCCGGTACAGGGAGGGACAATGCCATATTTTCCCCCTCCTTCCTTCCTATAACGACCCGTCAGTCACATCTGCTACTTATCTGGTGCATTTAACTCAGACTTAATTTGCTTTGACTTTACAGGGACCTACCTCATTTATACGAGGCCCTAACGTTAGCTTGTGATGACGATGTTTTTCTCTGACGCTTATGAGACGAACAGATCAATCGGAGGCCATGCCTGCTTCGACATACAGCAGCCAAGAACAAGAGGCCGCATTGCCAAATAGAAGCTGGCTAGGCTGGGTAGCAGAAACAAAACTCCCAACTAGGGCGGCGCCATTTGATGCAATCCATCTCACCTCACAGGCTTTGTGGCTCTTATTGGGATGTGCTCCTGGCTAACCTAAAAGGGAATGTACACGCCAGCGAAAGCGAGGACCAATCCTCCAGGTTTGACTCGACAATCTGTTAGTGCTCTCTCTCAGTGCCTCTGCCAACGGGCTTTAATAATTTTGCAGTGAGGTAGTGCATAACGTATCCTGTTTAGACCCCAGAGCAGTTAAACTGGGGTTTTATTAGAGGTTCATGAAGAAGAGCTCCAGATGACAGCCCAGTGGAGCGTCAAATCTCAAGCTGCCATTTTGCACTCTCCTTCAATCGGCCTTTGGTTGTCGGACAGATCATTTACGTGCAATCGAAAGCCTCGAGAAAAGGAGCAATTCAAGTCTCGCGGTCAAGGTAGATCACGTTTCCAATATAAGATGATGCATGTTGTGTGTCATGTTTGCATCCTCCAGGGGCTAGGGATCGCTTCTCTCCCTGCGGCGAAACCACCACGACACACGTATCTGTCAGGTGTGGAACAATGGCCTGCATATGGAGTGTCCCGGATCTGCCTCAGGGATTTATCGATTTGTTGTCTGTTACAGACTCTTGACTGCTCATTCAGATAGGTTAGTGAACGTATAGGATAGACCTCGCAATGCTATGTAACATGGATAGACACATTATCAAGAGGAGAACATTTCTCAGACTTGATTACAAGAAATCCCGATACAATTATCACTGGGCAACAAGAACTATATATTTTATTTACCGGTCAGCCTACTGATCTTTCACCTTTCACCTTTCACTCACCAAATCAATGTGTAGAATGTGTGTGTGTGCGTGTGCCCAGACCGGATGCTGAAATGCTCTCCTTAGCGTGAAACAATAGCATAAAGGGATGCAGTTCTGGCATTTCCTGGCTGGATTCTCTCCCTTTCCCATGCCCCCCGCATAAAGGCTGCCGTTAGGTGGTTTTGACTTTGAGTGATCGACAAAAAGCGTCAAAGACTTGTCCAGCTGAAGTGTTCAAACATCTTGCCCAATGGCATCGTATTCAGCCGCCATTGCTGCGGGCGATTGCTCCTGATGTCAAGGGAGGCTTTCAGTATTCACATGTCTCCGAGGCGGAAACTCTGTGTGTGCTCAACCAAAGCATAGATGCGTATCTGAAGCTATGTACTCAGTATCGTTGATCTAATAATAGTTTGGACCCTGTCTTTCTCGCACTCGACTTGTTACTCGGGCGATGACTATAAGCATGCCTAGAGCTGCTGAATGATTTCGTATGAACTAAAGTCTAGTTTGGTGTTGTCGTCATTCTATTTTCATCTACTAGATGGTTGCCAGGGATGTCCGTGGCTAACTGTAATACCGAAAAAGGCGTGGTTGAGGCATTCGGCTTCATGGATCCGAAGGATAAAAGGTTGTCTATTCGGGGCTGAATTTACTAACAAATAGACTACGAAGATTGAAGTCCGCAGGTGGAGGGGAGTGAAAATCGATTCGTCCTCAAGATCTTGAACGTAATTAAGAATATAAATGGGTCTCAAGAAACGGGATGTTTGCAAACTACAGATTCACATGTTTAGCTTTGATCAATTGTTCGGAAAGACATCAGCATTGTTGCGTCTACAAGGTCATGTTAAGGATCCTATACAGGGATGTATGACCGTGGTATGAACTTCCACATGAAGGACCGACTTGTAGATTGATAAGACACCGAGACAATATGTAATGCTTGGCAGATGTTTAAGATCTTGGTGTTTTGCTTTAAAATTGGTTGGGGCTTGTGAAACTTGAGGTGCTGCTCTTTTAGTAGCTTCAGAAGCTGGCTGACTGACGTTAAAAGGGAGCTTCACTGGTAGCATGAGTTCAGTTGCGACTTTGCATTTGCACATATATAAGCAGATACCTAGTATGTATCTGTTTCGGTTCCCATCTCCTTGCAAAAGACGATCAACTGCCAATTTTGATGGTTCTTTGGCGATTGACTTGGGGATTTTTGAAGGCCGGCATACCGCGACGCCGATTTAACCGTGCGCTGCCCGGGAATAACGGCTCAGCGAGCCCGAAAGACACCCGGTTGCACTTTTGCCTGGCAAGTCCGGGTCGAATTGGAGTCTAGACCCTTTCTCAGCTTGTGTGTTTTGGGAAATAGATCGGCCTAGAGCCAACGGGTTCTCGTGCATGTGTAGCGGGTACAGCAGGAGAGATTAGCGGGGAGCCGGAATTATTTAATGACTGTTAAAGACACTATGATTCAGAGGCCAGGGAATAGGCCCGTTTATGAAATTTGGGGGCTGTATGAAAGCTTATGAGAGTCCCTGAAGTTAATAGCGATTTCCATGCTGCCCATGCATCGCGATACTGATTACAGTAATGGGAGATAGGCCGTATATGTGGTAGATTCCTTTAACACAACTCTAGCGAATAAGGGTTGCCTCGAAAGTACATGTACATCGGCTGTATTTGCTGTGGCTGCTCGGCATTACATCATAAGAACGACCCTCGCTTCCCGTCTTCTGGGAAATGGTGCATCCCCGTGCTAGTCCCCAGCTGAAGGTGTCGAATTATTGGAAGCAACTTTTTTTCCACTCCACACGCGGACTGTCTCTTTCATAGTCGCACGACTTTGCTGATCAATCTCCAATCTCTCTGCCTGCGTGGCCTCGACTCAAGCCTCAAATTTCCGTTTCCACCGAGATTCAGTCGTGCTGATAATCAATTGCCTTTAGAGACACTTTCAAAACCTTCCTTCCTTCATCTCAGGCCCCACCTTTGTTTACCTATCCATCTCTTTTATTCTTCCCTTTGGCCCAAGCGGCTCCGCGATTTCTTCGACACGTACTCGATTCTCGACATCTTCGCCCTTTTGTCTTCTAGCTCAGCCGCTGTCGCTCCTTTCCGTACCTATCATTTAATGCACCGCTATTGAGGCCGTGTCGATAGTATTTTGGGCATCGTGTAATGCACTCTGACTCAATCCTGCGCGCGCGACAAACATGGCCAACCCGATAGGCGAAGATAACTGGCTCGCCTACCTCGAAGAGATCGTTCGCAACGCCTCAGACCTCGAGCAGCGAGTCAATGTTGTCGAGCATTACAAGCGCGCCGTCGGCTCCGAGCCTGGCAGCCTGCGCATCTGGCTTGCCTATTGTAACTACTTTTGGTCATTATGGGAAGCCACCCAGGCCCCTACAGGACATGGCTGGTCTGACGAAGAACGCATGCTCGGCCGCGAGCTCTTCTCGTTTGGCGCCGCCCTCGACTTGTGGCAGCAAGGATATGAGGCCATTCGATACCGTCTCGGCGACAGTCATTTGCTTTGGGACCGCTGGGTATCGCTCGAGATGGAGTTGCTAGCAACGACGAGGACGCCTGAAGGCATTAAGCGCATCACTCATCTGTACCGTGACCGTCTGTTGACTCCCCACCTCACCTGGGACGAGACTTCTCAAAACTTTTCGACTTTTCTATCTGAGTACAACCGTACTGCTTGGGAGGATTCTATGAAGGATGTCACTACCAACGCTCAGGAGACAAAACGCTTAATCGCCGCCCGCGACCCCTACGAGTCCGAATTGAAGAGAGCGGCAGACGCCGGCGATATTGAAGCTCAAAAAAGTATATTCAGCAAATATCTCGAGTGGGAAATGATTGAGAGTAAGCGCAGTAACGACAACCCCGAAATTGGAATCGATTTATGCCGCGGACTCTATGCCCGCGCTCTCACAAGTGCTCTCGCCACAGACCAGAATACTTGGTACGACTACGTGGTCTTTCTTTCATCGTCTAATACCGATCTTCAAGCTCCAAGCAATCTGCTTGACGTACTTCGTAGAGCTGTTCAGCATTGTCCCTGGTCTGGCCTACTGTGGAACCGATACATTCTGTGTGCCGAAGAGGCCAAACTTCCATTTGGGGAGATCGAGTCCATCAAACACGCCGCAACCAGTGAGGACCAACTGCTCAAGGACGGTATGGAAGGGATGATTGAGATGTATGTGGCTTGGTGTGGGTTTCTGAAACGCACTGCAATGGATGCTACTGCGTCGGATGAGGCTGTTGATGTTGCCGACGTCGGTCTCGGCGCGGCTGTCGAGGACGTATCGGTGGTAGGTCAGCGACTGTACGGCAAAGACTTTCAAGGCGACCCCAAGTTTCGACTTGAGCGTATCTACATTCAGTATCTTACAGAGAAGAAGGGCGCAGTGGACGAGGCCAGAGCTCAGTGGAATAAGCTAGCATCCCTACAGATCCACGCAGACAACCACGACTTTTGGCTCAGGTATTACATGTGGGAAATGCTCATCTTTTCTTCTACCGGTGGCCAGGATAATCGAAGTCCCACGCCTTCATCTGGGGGCGGCAGCCTCCGGATACCAGCATTAGCAACTGCAGTTCTTGCTCGTGCTGTTGCTCGCAGAACGATCGACTGGCCTGAGAAGGTCTTGGAGGTTTATATGCAGCACTGCAACGACTACGAGATGCCACTTCCTTTGAGGAAAGCCGCGGACCGAGTGCACAAGACTGGAAAAGATGTCAAGAGGCGCCGAGAACGTGAGGAACAGGAGAAGGCAGCGGCTTATGCTACTTACTACACTGCTCCTGAAGTTCAAGAGCAGACTAAGGAGGATACATCACCGGGTATCTCCAAGCGGAAAAGAGACGCCGAGATAGATCCTACCGATGGACCAGAGATCAACAACAAGCGACAAAAGAATGTATCTAATGGAGTAGAACCTGAGCAAACACCCGTGACGCAACAAATCCAACCACCGAAGAGAGACAGGGAAAATGCAACTATCATTGTTTCTAGTCTTCCCGGCGATGTTTCCCAGACCAAGCTCCGCCAATACTTCAAGGATTATGGTCATATTAACAACATCACCGCCCTGGTGCGCGAGGAAAAGACCGACTCTTCGACAGCGTTAATCGAGTTCAGCTCACCCGAAGAGGCTCGGTCCGCATTGCTGAGGGATGGGAAATATTTTGGTCAGTCGCAGCTGACCGTCAAGTCTGGCCATGATTTGACCGTGTACATTGCAAATTATCCACCTAATGCCGACCAAAAGTACATTCGCGATCTTTTCAAGGATTGTGGTGAGATTCTAAGCGTACGATGGCCAAGTCTGAAGGTCAACGCCCACCGGCGATTCTGCTACGTTTCATTCCGGGATCAGGAGGCATCGGCGAAGGCTGTGAAGAAAGAGGGCACACTTCTCGAAGGACGATACAAACTCTTGGCCAAATATTCTGACCCTGGCCACAAGAAGGCTCGTGAAGGTGCACTTGCAGAAGGCCGCGAGATTCATATCAACAGTCTGGATCGATCGACAAGCGAGGCCGATTTGAAGGAGGTCTTCTCCAAGTACGGCAATGTCACGAGGGTCAATGTTCCTCAGACTTTGGCAGGGAATAACAGAGGCTTTGCCTTTATTGACTTTTCGACCAAAGAGGAAGCGGAGAAGGCAGTGGCGGAGATGAATAACACCAAGTTCAGGAGTCAGATTCTCGAGGTTGCCCTTTCAAAGGAGTCGAAGATCAAGCCAGCAGCCAAGACCATCGTTGCAGAAAATGCCAGAAGCTCGCCAGCGCCTTCGTCCCATGACGCCGAGGGCGACGAATCTATGCAAGACGCGCCCAACGACACCCAGGCCAAGCCAACCGCAGAAGACATCTCCGCTCGAACGATTGCTCTCATGGGTCTCCCTGACACTGTCAATGACGCAAGGGTTCGGACACTCGTTGAACCCCTGGGCGCTATTGTCAAGCTGATTGTGCTACCTGGCAATGGCGGCGCTAAGGTCGAGTTTGCTGATGCCGCTGCTGCTGGCAAGGCGAGCCTTCAACTGAATGGTATGGAATTTGAAGGCCACAAGCTACGAACAGGTACTGTGGACGAGCTCCGATACGCCAAGGCAGAGCACGCTCAAGATCGTATCGTATATGGCAAGAAAGACAAGGGCAAGGACAAAGACAAGGAACAAAAACCCAAGGGCACTGGTGCTTCGTCCACCCTTATGCCTCCCCCAATCGCTATCCGGCGGCCGGTACTGGGCAAACCTGGCCCACGCCGTGGTCTAGGTTTCAAGTCCAGCAGTCCCAAACCTGAGCAAAATGGCGATTCTAAAGTACCGACCAAGAAGAGCAATTCTGACTTCAAGGCCATGTTTCTTGCTGGCGGCAAGAACGAGGAGAAGACAGAGGACGGAGGCGAAAAGAAGGAGTCTGAGGCGTGAGCAAGGAGTTCAATACTGTTTTTTGTGTCACTTCTTGTCGCATAATGTAATTTAACTACAACACAATGATATCCAGGGGTTGCTAAGATGAAGAACGGGGTAAAGATTGGGAGGGACAGCATCAAGTGCAGCTGTTAATTGTGCTTATCAAGAACCAACAAAAGCTAGTTCATCATTATTGCAATGTTTAATACAGCAAATGTTCACTTTTTGATAGGTTTCTATAGTATTGCTCGTCTATATATAGCAAGTGCATTTCGAAGGACA
This sequence comes from Fusarium abutilonis, assembly GCA_021655885.1. NCBI lineage: Eukaryota > Fungi > Ascomycota > Sordariomycetes > Hypocreales > Nectriaceae > Fusarium > Fusarium abutilonis. Next base: position 26,851 of record JAJJWN010000043.1, read on the forward strand.
TCAGCTATTATTAACACGGCGCTCCCGTCCCTAAAAATATTCATGTGTCGCATCTACAGATCACCAGGCATTTTCTTGACATCCTGCGGTGCTCTGGATACCTTTGATTCCCACCAAAATACATGGTATGACTCATTGAGATAGCCATCATTCGCTTATGCCTTGATTGCCATTCCGGCAGTTGATCGATCTTGGCCAAAGTCCTGTGTAAAGATCTTCTGCCACACGTCGAGCCACTTTTCCTGTTGAGCAGTGGGCAACTTGCCTGGTTGCTTGAAAGACCGTGTCAGAAGTTCTCGTAGACGCGTGCGGAGAACTTTCATGACAAGCATCGTCTTCCAGTCTGGGACTGCAAACCGGCCTCTGTTTCCATCGAGGACAATCACGCCAGAGTACATCTGTGACGATTGTAAGTATTACGTCTGTAACGGGTATGGTACAGGAGGGGCCTTACATCGCATCGTACATCGCCACACAACAGGGCGATGGCGAAGGCTTCCACAGCAGTAGCCTCGTGGGCGTGGTATACCCTATATTTCACATTAGTGTATTACTCAGAGCCTTCGGATTGGGGGAACTCACGTCTTGGACTGCATGATATGATAGTAGGATAGCCATCGAATGTCAAGGCGACCTCGGTTGACAGACGACGGATGAAGGCTGATGGATTGGTTCGTACCAATATTTCTCAAGCCCTTGGACCCTGGTGCATCTCTTACAAGGATTTTGGGATAGAAACTCCACGCTATGACTGACGCAGAGACAACATCGTTATCGCTGTTGACGTTGACTCTTCGAGGTATGTCAAAGAACTGCTGCTGTCTTCGTCCTCGGCCCCCAGAGAACCTAGCCCGAGACAGTGCTCGTCTTTCTTCTTCGGTAAGAGACAGGAAACCAGAGTCCGCTAGAGCAGTAAGTAGTTGTCCCTTGAGATCTTCAATGTTGATGAGAGTCTGCTGGCTCAAAAAGTTTTTGCGGCAGAATTGAAACTCCTTTCCGCCACCGCCTGTGGATTGGCATACTCGCCTCCAAGCCAAATAAGCATTATATATAGTGAGTAGATCAGAGTCCCCACGTCTAAAAGCCATGCGGGCGTTGTCTGCCTGCGTACGTTGCCCAAACGGTGCTGAGAAAGGTGACTTCGAGGATAGGATAGCAGCTACAGTGATGGCCATATCCAAGCATTTGAAGATGACTCCATACAAAATCAGTTTTCCCAAGAACACATCTAGAGGTAGCCTGGCTAACTGGTGTCCAAGAGGTGTCAATTCTTCAGCCTGAGTCAAGGCGCGCACATCCACGAGGGCATCAACGGCTCGGCGTATGTTTTTCGCCGAGGGCGGATCGAGGGCGTCTCCCAAAGTCTCTTCAATGCCTCCAATTTTACATATCTTGACTCGGATAGCCAAGTCTTGTAGCGAAAGACGTAGCATCTCCGGTGTTTGCTGATCACTCATCAACTGATCGTGGCGGTATTTGGTGAACATATGAAAACAGAGGCCTTCTTGTACACGACCGGCCCGACCCCGTCTTTGCTTCGCGTTTGCTCGAGAGATGAAAGTGTCAATTAGGCGTGATAGTTGACGCCTCTCATCGAACCGCATTTCGCGATGCTTGCCGGTGTCGATTACACAAGTGACATCGGGGATCGTAATTCCTGTCTCGGCAATATTGGTGGCAAGGACAATCTTACGGACACCAGGGGGTGGTACAAGGAATGCCGACTCTTGGTCCTCGGTTGCAATGGTAGAATGAAGGGGATAGACAAGCCAGTCTTTGGCGAACCTGGGATCTCCAAGAAGCATGTCGTTCAATGTACGAATCTCAGCAATACCTGGCAGGAATACTAAAATGGCTTTGCTGAAGGTTTGCAGGCTGTCGTCGATAGAAATCCGGGCTATCAATTGAACAATCAAGTCAAAATCGATACGGTATTCGTCGAGTTGAGCTAACGTTGACCGGGTTCTGGATGAATAACCTGCTAGGCTCTTCGAGATGTCACTCTTAGGATTCTCCCCTTCACTCTCAGCCGGATCATCATCCAAGTCAACCATCTTGTCAGGTTGTGAGTCTGCAGGAGTATATCCAGTAAGGTCAATAGCATCCTCGAGATATCGAACCTGAACGGGGAATGTTCGTCCGGGAACGTTAAGAACAGGTGCACCACCAAGATATGCCGAGAAGCGTTCTGCGTCAACTGTGGCGGACATGAGGACAACCCTCAAGTCTTGGCGTCTCTTGAGAAGCTTTTTCAAGACAATCAAGAGGAAATCGCTGTCAATGGACCGCTCGTGAACTTCATCAAGTACTAGATGTGTCACTTCTTGGAGATCGTTGGACCCCTCGAGCATTCGCATTACAATACCAGTGGTCGCATACACCAATCTGGTTTCTCTTGAGGTGTTGGCCTCCAGCCGGATAGAGTAACCGACCAGAGACCGGTTAGTTCCAAGATCGTTTTTGTTTTCACCAAGCTCCTCGCTAACACGGCGAGCAAGGGAGATTGCAGAAATTCGTCGGGGTTCCGTACAGTAAACCTTGCAAGGTTTTCCTTGGGAGAGCTGATGCTCTAGTAAAAAAGCTGGGACTTGAGTACTCTTTCCACTATGTGATGGTCAGTTAATTATTCTTGGATAAGGCAGGCTGAGCACTATACCATCCAGTTTCACCACAGACAATCACCACTTGGTTGTCATCAACAGCAGCCAAGACTTGCTGTTTAAAGTTCCACATCGGGAGTTGCATTCGAGATTGCTTCAGTTTGGTCAGCTTTTACCCGATTCTGTGGATTTTCATTTTGTCACTCACCAGCATTGTCTGAAACTTGCGTGTACCGGACTTTTCCGCCCAAATCCTCTGGTAATACTCTCCATTTCCAGCGTTCTGCCTGGATCGATCTTGAATGCCATCGTCACCAGATTCGTTGAGATGTCTGGCACCTCGTCCTCGGAATGCTCCTTGAATTATAACACCATCTTCGAGCTCTTGGTCGTGCCGTTGCCGGACCAAAGCTCTCAAGTCTCTCACCACGTTTCTGTCTTGCTCATCAATCTGGGCTTTCCTAGCTTCAGCAAGCTCGGTCCAGATATCCTTCCATACATGAGGGAGTCTAATGACAACTTTCTCCTCCTTGGCGTTTCCACTGAATGTGTAAAACAAAGCGGCAGTCGAAATATAGGATTCAGACTGTTTGGGATCTGGCGTTGCAATGCCAGTCATAGTGAGTGTAAATCGGAAGGGATCTGCCACGACATCGACATCTGACGAAACCGCTGGTGGTGGCAATTCTTGGGGTTTTGTCCAAAGGATATCCAATGAGTGACGATTTGCGAACGAAGCATCCGAAATCATGGTATATGAGACTTTGGCCGATGAATCCCTAATTCTATGATTAGCATATCCCTCTCACCTCCGGTCAAAAGAGCCATCTGAGGGCTTACCTTGAACGACATGCTTCTTCTAATGCTCTCCGAGGACTGACGCCTGTCGACTTCCCAAAATCACGTATAACAATTTTGTTCCCATCGACAGAGTTGACGACGGTACGGCTCTCTCCCGTGCCTTCATCGACTTCATTCTGGGGCAAAGATGCGAATAACCCGCCAATGTCATCGTCATCTTCATCGTTCGCCTCGGCCAAAATTTCTGCAGCTATACGTTCAGCTTCGCTGTTGATATTTTCCTCGTATTTCTTTTCAGGCGCAACCTCTTCTTCTGCAGTTGAATTTGCTTCAGTTTGCTCTCGGAGTTCGTCTTTAGCAGCGGCCAATTGCCTCTCTAAATCGATTCTTTGAACTTTCCACTTCTGGTCGGCCTCGTATTTGTCGAAAAGCACGTCGGATTCGATCTTCCTGATCTTGGCTTCAAGCTTCGCAACGATAAGCTCTTCATCCGATTCAGCGGCTTTGGAGTTGTCCAGTCGGCTGTAACCACGCTCATATTCCAACAGTTTTGCCTTGGTCTCCAGATATTTTGGCACGAGCTCGTCGGGCTCAATATCACTGTCACAAGCCACCACCAGTTTTTTAGTCGGCGAGGAAGTCTTGAATAGTCGGCCTTTGACTCCAGCAAGCTTGTTCTTGCGGCCGTTGCGCGGGTCAGAATGACGAGGTGTGCTCGATCGACTCGGTATAGGGCTGTCCTGGGGCGTATCTGCAGCATAGTATGGTGAGAAAAGAATGTATGGTTCAAAAATTATCAACACATACCGGTAGTGCTTTTGGGAACTGGTTTTGACTTGGGTTCATAGCTTGGTAGTTCCTCCATTGGGCATTCTCGGGCTAGCCAGTCGAGAGCTTCTTCAAGTCCCCAGATAGAGTCCCTATTTGTGGTAGCCACATTTGGTGCTATATCCAAGATGTACCGTATGACGGCTGAGACACGGTCCGTAGGGAATTCGGCTGCAGATAGGGTCTGCTGTAAAGTCCAAAGGCGGATGATCATATCTTCCTCAGGAGGCATCTTGCCAGCACCAGAATTCTCAGACGAAGAAAGACTTGAAGCCGCAAACCGATTCTCTGCTTGGACTAAATCGAGTATATGATCCATCAAATCCTGGGGTAGCCATTTGAAGCTATTGATCGAGTCCGCTTGCCCACGAAGAAGGCGACGGTCGGTATCAAGTCGAGTTCGCTGACGTTGGGCATCTTTCTTGATTTTAGTTGAATGCTTCTCAACAATTAATTGCAATTCAGATTCCTCCAAGTGCCTTTCGAACTCTTCTGGACTCAGTGTCTTCTCCGAGGCATTGGCATTGGTGGTCGTATTCTCAGACGTCGCGGACGAAATTGGAGAGGCATCTTTTTGTGTCGATGGAGGGGCAGTTTGGCTCTTGGCGATGGCAGGCTTCGGTTCGGCCTCAGCGACTTCTGGTCTGGGTTTGGAGGCAACTGAGGTGGTCGCAAATCCTCGAGCTGGGTTCGCGGCGGGCTTCTTCTTCTTTTTTGCGCCAGCCATGGTGGTCAATGACCAGGGAGAGAAGAAGAAGAGCGAGGAAGCGGTAGGACTGGAAAAGGAATGGAGGCAAGAATTGGATGTTCTCTAGTTTAGAAGATTCATGTCATGAGGTAGAGCTTTGTAGGGGGAACCTTACGCATTCCTTGCTCTGCAACTGGAAATACACAGGATCTGGATAAGAAGAGAAGGGTGCAAGAGTGAAATGATCAAAGGTGGAGGGTGTGACGCAAGGGCTTTGATCTCCAGTTGTGGATCATACTGCCTTTGTTGAAGATCAGGATGATAATGGAATAGCTGGGGTAACTAGGTAGGTAACTGTTCAATAGTATTTGAGATGGAAGTTTGCTAAGAGAGGAATCAAATAAAAAATGCATGACACATTTTTGGTCGAGCATGTATGTGACTAGAGCTGATCTGCAAGGGACAATATTGACCTTACAGCTGCACTTTTTTGTTGAACATTATCGGCTCATACACACAACACAGTTGGGCTGGGCTGGTGCTGGGCAGGCCTGGCTGCCTGGCGATGCGTCATCCGGGGGGATAATTATAGCGACTTAAATGGATGCTTTCAGGGCTCCTAACCCCACTGCCCGGCCTATCGAGCTGTAAGTGCTTGTCTGAGGTGGGCAAGGCTCATGAAGCTCCACGCAAAAAATGGCTACCTTATCCCACCACTGTGCTTCTTGTCTTTGACGTGGGGTCAGTCCATCTCGATATTTCCATCCTCCCTCGACGGATTTGGTGCCCGAAAAATCCAAAAAACACCACCTCTAAGCCCATCGCCAAACGCCCTCGATTTCCTGTCTCTCTGCCCTTGACCGAGCACATACGCCTCAGATCTGGCGTTTTCGAGCTCTGATAGCCCCAAATGAGTTCATCAAACCGAACGCCCTCCGTCTCCGATCCCCAGAATGTCTAAAGAAGACTCACCCGACTCTGGCGCTCCAGCCGAATTTGATATTGTCGCCGCTAAACAGGCCCTGGCCTCTTCTTCGACCTCTGTCCGAATAACGCAGCTACGTGTAATCGAGGAGAAGATTACTCAGAAATGTGCGCAAGTTGTGCTAGTCTTCCAAGGTTCCATCAGCTGACTAACTCTTGCTCTACAGCCCTCGATAGCACTTCAATTGCACGAGTCCTTCAGCTTCTGTTCGGTACATATGCCTTTTATGCTGATAGACAGTCCAGGCTGTCTGTCCAGAAGTGCTTGGTTGCGTTGATCACCTCCGATGTCGACTCCAAAACCATTGCCCCGCTCATCACCGCTTTGCGCAAAGAAAGCCAGAAACCTGGCATTGCTCCCACAAACGCATTCGTTCTTGTCGAATGGTGCAGTCTTTTTATGCAACATCTTGATGCCCCGCTATGGGATCAGTTTGGCTCCGATATTATCTCAACAGACGCCGAAGCTTTGGAAAAGTGTCACCAGCCAGTTTCCAGGAAGTCGGTCGCTCACTCTGCTATCATTGTTACGAGGAGGGGTTTGCGGAAACTCTTCTTTTCTCCTGGCACTAGTGAGAAACGTTTGTCAGCTTTCGTAGATGTTCTCGCTACAAAGGGGGCTCAGTCGACACCCAGGAATTCCATTTTGCTAGGTGTTGTCGCTGGCGTATCTGCTAGGAAGGATCACTTGCGGCCTGTTCTCGATTCTCTGAAACCCAAGTATTATGAGTTTTTCTCAAGAGAGATCATTGGTTCTCGTACTGCTGTCCCAGAGCATCTAGTTCTGGGATTCGGCGACTTTTTTACTTCTTTCGCAACTCCTGAAGAAGTCTCTAAGGAACTAATCCCATCTATCGAGAAAGGCCTTCTCCGTGCCCCTGAGGTCCTTCTGGGAGGAGTCGTTACCCCTCTTGTCCATTCTCTGCCCGATGCTTTCGATCTCTCCACTATCCTTGAGAAGAACCTGTTGAAACCCCTCTTATCGAACGCCAAGTCGACCAACCCAACTATTCGTGCTGGCGCTCTGGATGCTTTCCGTGCTTTGGTCAGCAAGTCTAGCGACAATGTGTCTTTGGAGAAGGTCATCAATGAGGTTGCGATGCCTCTTAAGGGAGGTAAGCTGGCATCTCCTGATCATCGTATACTGCATGCGCAGATGCTTGAGGCTGCACCCCTATCGAAATCAAGTGCCGATCAAGTCGCAAATGCAGTGTCTGTCATCGCTGCCAAGGAGGGAAATGAGGGTGCGCTGGCTGCAGAGACATCAGCACTAGCGAAAGCTGTGGCATTTCTTCTGGATAACGATAGTGAAATATCCAAAACTGTGCTGGACTCAATTACCAAGGGGCTTTCAGATAAGAAGATTCCATCCCGAAAGTATTGGTTACTTCGTGTGGGTAATATCTTGCAGGGCCTTGCAGAAGTGGAATCAGTATCTTCAGGAATGTCTGCCTTTATTGAAGCAGTGATACCAAAGATTGTCACGACCTTCACCGAAGTGACAGCAAATGCGGCCGCGGCTGCTCAGAATGGCCTCATCGTCGGCGCCTACATTTTGACAGCAGTAGCAACTCAGATCCAGCGTTTGCTTCCCGACTCTTCAGTTAGTTCGACTTTGACGAAAGCATCTGTCACCAAGCAGTCCTTATCTCCAGAGCCAAAGGCCTCCTTTCTTCTGAACCAGCGGGTCTACTCCAAAGTCACGGCTGATGATGACCTTAGGTGGTTTACACGTGCTTTGAGTTCCGTTTTCCAAATCGTTGAGGAAGATGCAGATAACCAGGTCGCTCTCGCTTGGTCTGAAGCAATCATCTATCTAATCACTGCCCATAGCGTTCCCGCAACTGTCCAACAGGAAACTTCCAAAACCCTTTCCGATCTATATACCCGTAATCCCAAACTGGTATCTGGTTTTATCGTCGATGGTCTTTGGGCTTATCTAGGACGCTCAGGGTCTCACGATAAGGACCAATCAACAGACGCTCACAACTTGATCCAGGTGGTGAAGTCGATTTGTCTTACGCCGAACGACATAGAAAAGTCTGGGAAGACCATCGCCAAGGAAGACCTTGAATCACAGGCCAACAGTCTTCTGGTCCTAGCACGCCCAGAGTTGATCCCACGTGCAAGCTGGATTGACTTGTGTCTTCGAATGGAGCTGGATCCTGGGAGTCTTGTTCAAAAGTACCAGAATGAACTGATGACAGAAATAGAGAATAAGACATCGTTTGATCAAAAGGTACGGGTGTACCAAGCTACTGTCAATTGGGTAAAGCTGCTAATCAACCCCGGCAGACTGATGCCATCAAGAAGGCTGCATACAACGCAGCTGCTGATCTGGCTTTCGTTGCCCCTGATACTATTATCCCACGGTTGCTAGAGGCTCTTAGCCGAGATCTCAACGCCGAGCAGCTCCAGGATATTGGTCCTCTTGAGGCGGCTATTTTTAGAACGCCTGAAGGCACCGTCTTTGTTGATGTACTTGCCAAAAAGTCTCAGCCAGTCTTGGATAAAAACAAAAAGGATTATGACATCTTGAAATGGGAAGAAGAACTCAGAAGTCAACTCGAAAAGAAAAAAGGCCAACAGAAGAAACTCACACCTGAAGAGAACGCAAAGGTCAACGCTCAACTCAAGAAAGAAAGCCAAATCAGACAAACCATCACTGAGACCGAGGCAAGGCTCTTGCGAGGTATTGGTATTATTCGGAGCCTTGCCACCGGCCCACCAACTGATGCTGCTCAATGGCTGGGCACTGCCGTGTCGCTGCTCATTGGCATTATGGACGCAGGTGCCACGCTGATTACTGGAGATGCGGCGCCCTTGGCTTATATCACTTGTGCGGACAAAATCAGTGAGCGGTTAGGCTCGATGAGGCCTTTCGTCGGAATCGCAACCCTGCGATTGCGTGGCGTATCACTAGCAGAAAATTACCAGGAGGAGGCTGTCGAGGATTTGATCACAAGAGTGCTTTACCGCTTACGATTTGCGGGTGAGCAGCGACCTTTCGATTCCGTATCCCTCATCTATGCACTGCCACTCGTGCTGGACCTTCTTCGCAAGGGAGGAGTAGGTAGTTCAGCCGATGATGCGGATGCTCAGCTAGTACTGGCCATCGAGTTTTTGTCATTTCATACAGATGTTTGTGTTGAAGAAGCCGTCCCCCGAGCTGAGCTTCTTTCAATCCTCATCAGCTCTATGCAAGCTTATGCCCAGCATTACAAGATCCTTAAGGACTGTTTTGCGGACATGTGCCGCTGCATTGCTCCCAACATGAATCGCGAAGAGATGGCTGTTCTAGCAAAGGGCGCTTTGGTTCCTGAAACTCGAGTCAGATCAACTGTCTTGCAGTCGATCAGTGCAGAGGTTGATATGAGCGAGCTTGGCTATTCCGATGAGATTTGGATCGCCGCCCATGACGACGAAGAAGAAAACCAAGATCTTGGTCGTGAGATCTGGGAGGAGAGTGGTTTCGAGGTCACTGAAGAAGTGCCACTCAAGATGCTGCCCTTTATTGAGAGCAAAGATGGACAGCTCCGCCGCGGCGCTGCTCGATCATTGGCCGAAGCCGCCAGTTTACACAACAACTCCTTAGATGCTGTCCTCGATCAACTCAAATCTACCTATGTCGAGCTTGCGAAGCCCCGAGTTCAACAACTCGACGAATTCGGAATGCCCAAGAAGATGGACCTGTCCGACCCTTGGGAGGGCAGACATGGTATCGCAACTGCTTTCAAAGAGCTTGCTCCGATCATCAAGACCGGGCAGCTGGACCCCTTTTTCGACTTTCTAATAGACGCTGGTCCTCTTGGAGATAAGAATGATGCAGTTCGAAGTGAGATGCTGGATGCCTCAATCAAAGCTATTGAGATTCATGGCAAGGCTATTCTTGATCAGCTTATGTCCAAATTTGAGCAGACCTTGGAACGACCAGACGTGAATAGCAATGCAGCTGATCGCGTTAACGAGGCTGTCATTATCATGTACGGTGCTTTGGCTCGTCACCTAAGCCCCGGCGATCCCAAGATTCCTGTTGTCATTGACCGTCTTGTGGCGACTCTGAGCACCCCCTCCGAGACGGTTCAATATGCCATTGCCGAATGCCTACCTCCACTTATTCAGGCTTGCCCCGATCAGTCCTCTAAATACTTTGGCCAAATCATGGAGCAGCTTCTCAGCTCCAAAAAGTATGCCGTTCAGCGAGGTTCTGCCTATGGTCTGGCTGGTCTTGTAATGGGTAGAGGTATCTCAGCACTACGAGAATACCGAATTTTGTCGACTCTCAACGACGCAATGGAGAACAAAAAGGAGGCGAACCAGCGTGAGGCTGCTCTTCTTGCATACGAACTTCTATCCACAATGCTTGGGCGCGTCTTTGAGCCTTATGTGATTCAAATTGTGCCTCAGCTGTTGACAGGATTTGGCGATGCTAACGCCAATGTCCGAGATGCCTGTCTGGCAGCAGCGAAGGCATGCTTCGCTAAGCTGAGTTCTTATGGTGTAAAGAAGATCATGCCAACTCTTCTCGGAGGACTTGAGGAACAGCAGTGGAGAAGTAAAAAGGGTGCTTGTGACCTCCTCGGCGCAATGGCATACCTCGATCCTCAACAGCTCGCCAACAGTCTACCAGACATTATTCCTCCTCTTACTGGCGTGTTGAACGACAGTCACAAGGAAGTCAGATCTGCGGCGAATCGAAGTTTGAAGAGGTTCGGTGAAGTCATCAACAACCCAGAGATCAAGACTCTGGTTGATATCATCCTCAAGGCTCTCAGCGACCCTACCAAGTACACAGACGAGGCATTGGACTCGCTTATCAAGGTCCAGTTCGTCCATTACCTCGATGCACCATCCTTAGCACTGGTTACTCGCATCTTGCAGCGTGGTTTAGGAGATCGTTCCAACACCAAGCGCAAGGCAGCCCAAGTCATTGGCAGTCTGGCTCATCTGACAGAAAAGAAGGACGTTGTCATGCATCTCCCCGTACTTGTGGCTGGCCTCAAAATCGCTATTGTCGATCCAGTGCCTACTACCCGAGCTACAGCATCCAGGGCCCTAGGTTCTTTGGTCGAGAAGCTTGGAGAAGACACTCTTCCCGATCTTATCCCTGGTCTCATGCAGACCCTCAAATCAGACACTGGTGCTGGCGACCGACTGGGATCCGCACAGGCTCTTAGTGAGGTTCTTGCTGGACTGGGAACGACGAGGCTGGAGGAGACTCTCCCAACCATCCTTCAAAACGTGGAATCCTCGAAGCCCGCCGTTCGTGAAGGTTTCATGTCACTTTTCATCTTCCTTCCTGTCTGTTTTGGCAACAGTTTCTCCAACTACTTGGGCCGTATCATCCCGCCTATTCTTGCGGGTCTTGCCGACGATATTGAATCTATCCGTGAAACCGCGCTGCGTGCAGGTCGCTTGTTAGTGAAGAACTTTGCGGCTCGTGCCGTTGATCTTCTACTTCCAGAGCTTGAACGTGGTCTCGCGGATGACAGCTACCGAATCCGTCTCAGCTCTGTTGAACTTGTGGGAGACCTTCTGTTCAACCTCACAGGTATCAAGGCCGGTACTGAGGCAGATGAGATTGAGGAGGACGAGAACATTAAGGAAGCAGGTGCATCGCTCAAGGAATCTCTTGGTGAGGAGAAACGCAACAAGATTCTTTCGGCGCTATATGTGTGCCGATGTGACACAGCTGGAGCCGTCCGCTCAGCCGCTATTGCGGTCTGGAAGGTCCTGGTACACAGTCCGAGAACCCTCAAGGAGCTTGTGCCAACCCTTACCCAACTTCTTATCCGACGCTTGGGAAGCTCCAACATGGAACACAAGGTCATCGCCAGCAATGCTCTTGGAGAACTTATCCGAAAAGCAGGAGATGGTGTCCTGTCGAGTCTTCTCCCCACTTTGGAAGAAGGCCTTCAGACATCTACTGACGTTGATGCCAAGCAAGGTATCTGTCTTGCTCTCAAGGAGCTCATCTCCTCTGCTTCACCTGAAGCGCTCGAAGACCACGAAAAGACTCTTATTTCTGTTGTTCGTACCGCCCTTACCGACTCTGATGAGGATGTCCGAGAAGCAGCAGCCGAGGCATTCGACTCGCTCCAACAGATCTTTGGCAAGCGAGCAGTCGATCAAGTTCTTCCTTTCCTTCTCAACCTACTGCGCTCAGAGGACGAAGCAGACAATGCTCTGCAGGCTCTCCTTACTCTGCTTACCGAAACGACCCGGTCAAACATCATCCTTCCAAACCTCATCCCTACACTCACCACACCTCCTATCTCGGCCTTCGATGCCAAGGCCCTTGCTTCTCTATCCAAGGTTGCTGGTCCTGCCATGAACCGACGCCTGCCCAATATCATCAATTCGCTTATGGATAACGAGATCAACTGCAAGGAAGATGGCCTCCGCGAAGAACTGGAGACGTCCTTTGATACTGTTATCCAATCCATTGATGAGTATGATGGTCTGAACACAGTCATGAACGTTCTCCTGTCGCTTCTCAAGCACGAGGATCATCGTCGCCGAGCTGCTACTGCTCGCCATCTGGGCAAATTTTTTACCGCTGCCAGCGTGGATTACTCTCGATACAATCAGGATATCATCCGATCACTGCTCAACTCATTTGATGATAGGGATGCAGACGTCGTTCAGGCCGCCTGGTCAGCTCTCAGTGCGTTCACCAAGAAGTTGCGAAAGGAAGAGATGGAGTCACTTGTCATCTCCACTCGACAAACTCTTCAGCGTGTTGGTGTTGCGGGAGCAAACCTGCGTGGTTTCGAGCTACCCAAGGGCATCAACGCCATTTTGCCGATCTTTTTGCAGGGTCTCATGAACGGAACTGCCGACCAACGAGTCCAGGCTGCTCTGGGTATTTCCGATATCGTCGACAGAACAAGTGAGGCCTCGCTGAAGCCTTTTGTGACCCAGATTACTGGTCCCTTGATCCGAGTTGTTTCAGAACGTGCCACCGAGGTCAAGTCAGCAATTCTTCTCACCCTCAACAACCTTCTTGACAAAATGCCTGCGGCATTGAAGCCTTTCCTGCCCCAGCTTCAGCGTACATTTGCCAAGTCCCTCGCCGACTCATCTAGCGAGACGCTGAGGACGCGGGCTGCCAAGGCCTTGGGCACTTTGATCAAATACACGCCTCGTATCGACCCTCTGATTGCCGAGCTCGTCACTGGATCAAAGACAGCTGACCCCGGTGTCAAGACGGCCATGCTCAAAGCCCTGTACGAAGTTATTAGCAAAGCAGGTGCTAACATGGGCGAGGCTTCACGAACTTCTGTCTTGTCGCTCATTGATATGGACACGGATGAGAGAGATGAGACCATGGTCATTACCAACGCCAAGCTGCTGGGTGCGCTTATCAAGAATGTTCCTGAAGAAGCTGCCTTAGGTCTGTTGAAGAACCGAGTGGCTACCTCACACTTTACCCATTCATCCGTGCTCGCTCTGAACTCCGTTCTGGCCGAATCTCCAGATGCCCTGCTCCAAAGCTCGCTGGTCAATGATTTGCCCGATTTGCTATGCCAGGGCATGACCAACCAAAACGCAAGTGACTAAATATTCTCAGAAGGTGTATACTCAATAGGCTGACACTTGTAAACAGATCTTTGTAGCAGACAACTGCATCTTGGCTACTGGCAAATACCTTCTCTCAGACTCTCCCAAGACCTTTGAAACGACTAAGGGAATCTTCGAGGCGCTCGCATCCGTCATTCAGCCTGGAAATGCAACCGATTCTCGTCGACTGGCGTTGGTCGTTGTACGCACTGTGAGCCGCAATGATATGGAGATGGTACGACCCCATGTTGCCTTACTGGCGCAACCCATATTCGCCAGTGTCCGAGACCCCGTTATTCCTGTGAAGCTTGCTGCAGAGGCAGCATTTGTGGAGCTCTTCAATGTAGTCGACGAGGAGAGCCGCATCTTTGATAAGTTCATGGCTGGTCCTGGAGCGGATCTTCCTGCCAACACCAAGAGGAGCATGGGAGACTACTTCAAGCGTGTCGCCATGAGGCTAGGCTCACAAGCACGCGAGAGGCGTGAAGCAGAGGGTGGGACAGGTGGACTTGGCTTGTCAAACGATGAGGCTGAGGATGAGAAGGAGATTTGGAGTGTAGGCAAGGTTGACGTAGGGAGTGAAGCATTTTCGTGAATGCGACTATGACATGTACCAGCCTAGATAGTAAAGTAAAGTAAATATAGATATTTACCGATGCCATTAATTAGGTAGTGTGGAAAATTCCTTGCATAATTTGATGTTTATCCTGATATTAGATGTAATTTCATATTTGCTATGCGTCTTCTAATCTATGGATGGCGTTGACATGAAGAGGATAAAGATATTAGCCTTGATCATCGTGCTCTTTGACTCGCCTAGGTAGGTAGACATCCGCTAAGACGTTGAAACTACCTACCTACCTTAGTAGTACCAAAAGATGCCATCGCTAACTTAGGTATCCGTAGGTATGTCGGAACAGGCACTCCGCACGTCGACTAGCAGCAAAGTCGAAATAATCATAAAGCAATATTCTGATTGGATCGGGGGAAACCTGTTCCCCGTCAAGATGACCCTATCAAGGCAAAAGTCACGTGCCTCGGCGGTGACTCATGACTTATCAGAGCCCTCGCTTAGCGCGACTGATCGAGTCTAGCGCACTTGAACCCACAAACCCAAGGAGGGAAGTGCTACCCAGAGAAATTCTGGTCTCTCAAACCCCTCTCAGTTCATCCAACATCCATCGAGGACCGGCCATCACCACTAACGACAATCAAGATGTAAGTCATCCGGATCGATCAGGGAAAGCGATAAGGCGGTGCAGGAGGAGCTTTGGAGACAGTATTCGAGCTGGATGCAAATGCTTTGATGGCGTCGCCTACGGATCCAAAGCATGGGAACACTTGAACAATTGTCAGAGAGGACTGGAGGCTAATTGATAATCTTCTCTGTCGACTACAGGGTCAATCTGCGAACTCAGAAGCGTCTGGCCTCTGCGGTCATCGGCTGCGGCAAGCGCAAGATCTGGCTCGACCCCAACGAGCAGACCGAGATCTCCAACGCCAACTCCCGCCAGACCATCCGAAAGCTTGTCTCCGATGGCCTCATCATTCGAAAGCCCGTCACCCAGCACTCGCGATCGCGCGCTCGCGAGCTGAACCTCGCCCGACGAGAGGGTCGACACCGTGGCTACGGTAAGCGTAAGGGTACCGCCGATGCCCGTATGCCTAGCCAGGTCCTCTGGATGCGCCGCCTCCGAGTCCTCCGCCGTCTTTTGGTCAAGTACCGTGCCAGCGGCAAGATCGACAAGCACCTCTACCATGAGCTGTACCACAGCAGCAAGGGTAACGCCTTCAAGCACAAGCGTGCCCTCGTTGAGCACGTACGTTTTATTCATCATGATGCTTCGCTGTTGGAGCCACAAAGAGGAACGTCTGCTGACATGGATGTTTCTAGATTCACCGTGCCAAGGCTGAGAAGGCCCGTGAGAGTGCTCTCCAGGAGGAGATGGATGCCAAGCGTGCGAAGAACAAGGCTGCCCGCGAGCGCAGGCAGGAACGACAGGCGGCGAAGCGAAATGCTCTCCTTGCCGAGGAGTAAGAGTAAGCTTAGTGGACGACAACATTTCGGTCTTGAGAGCAGGCTGCATTCGGAGTCTACGGGCTGGGTCTTTTATTTGTGCCCTTCTGGTTTCTACACTCGTACCGGCGGGGTTCAGGCATGTAGCATTGAAAAAAATGGAATCGATGATGCTCGGATGCTTGGATGTTTTCCCTTTTACGACCTTTTCGTGAGCACTTGTTTCGCTCATCACGACATCAGTACCAACAGTGTTGAAAATAATGTGTGCGTCTGGCGTATATCTGGGGTTTCGCTGTGAGGTCTCCGTAACAGTCTTCAGTGTGTGCGTAGATACAGCCAACGAAGAGCATTGACTGCTTGTTCATGCTGGGGTATCATGACCCAAGTCTCGTACATCATTGCAAAAAGTCAATTGAAATCAGGATTTTGGCTTGATATATATCACAAAACATGCCTAGGACACGAAAAATAAATAATGGAGTCGTTTCCATGGCTGAAACGAGGTGTCACCGGGAAATACCGAGTACGTAAAAGAAAGCTAACTATAGACTAGGGTGAAAAGAGACGAGGAAATGTAATAAGATCAACCAAAGGCTTGGATCAGATTCCTTCAAATTGCCCCCTCAAGAGTGGTGAGGTTGTGCCAGGGCATATCAGCATGCTCCCGCAAAAGCGGAGGAACCAATTTGCTGTTTTAGCGGTCACATCACGCCCAACTTTAGTTGATAAAGAAGGGAAAAGGGAAGAAAAACAAGAAAAATTGTGCAGCCGAGGCGTGCGATTTTTATAAGGTGATCACCGCCACAGGATAAGTGGCTGGTAAGAGTCCAGGGGGATCGATCACGAGTACCTTATTAAGAAGTATTGATGTTTATCGTGAGGTTTTTACCCCGCTGAATTTGTTAGACAACAGCTGATCTCCAGCATATCGAGCGCTGAACCCGGCATACGCAGGGGGCATCATATGGCTGGTACTTGCTGTACAGGTACTGTAGCTCATGTTTAGCCTTCTGTAAATTGGGATTCCCTGCTGACAGGATGGTTCCATCTCTGGCCTTGGCCGGTTCCCTCCACCTCCACCTCCGCCTACGTCGTCGGCACTAAATAAGTCCATCATAAATCAATCAATGACGTCCTGAGCGAGCGCGCAACTACCTACCTAGACAATCATCGTCGTCTTATTCCGTGAAGCGCCCTTGGTCCTGTGTGAATAGATACCCTCATTTTATTTCATCCGCGCTCTCGTTCTATTCTCGACTTTTGTGCCGCCAATCGCAAACCACGCCATGTCTTTAGCTGGCGTGAGAGGCACTTCGCGTGTGCTGCGCAGCATCGCCAGGCCAGTTGCTGTTTCAACGACATGTACTCGCTCAGCCTCTTCTATAGCTCTGGAGGACCAGCAGCAGGTTTGTCCCTTATGCAATTGGATCTATATGGCGAATTTCGGTATCTAACTTGCTTTTATGTAGGTCCTTACAGCTCATCTTAACAAGGCGGACCCCGCCGTCTTCGACATCATCGAGAAGGTTGGTGATCATCGCGACTCGATTGCCTCCAACACCGTCTGACGATGATCTTCTATAGGAAAAGAACCGACAGAAGCATTTTATCAACCTAATCCCCTCCGAGAACTTCACCTCTCAGGCCGTGCTCGATGCTCTTGGTAGTGTGATGCAAAGTAAGCTTCCAAGAACCAGTCAACCAATGCGACAACTGGTGAGACTAACATCTGCCTGCAGACAAATACTCGGAAGGGTACCCAGGCGCTCGATACTACGGAGGAAACGAGTTCATCGACCAATCCGAACGACTCTGTCAACAACGCGGTCTTGAATCGTTCGGTCTTGACTCCAAGCAATGGGGGGTCAACGTGCAAGGTTGGTTGCTCTTCGGCTATTAATACATATCGCTCCGGATCTGGTAGCTTTGTGCTAACTGTAATTCCCAAGCTCTCTCCGGTGCTCCCGCCAACCTCTACGTCTATTCCGCTCTCATGAACACACACGATCGATTAATGGGACTAGACTTACCCCATGGTGGTCATCTATCTCATGGCTACCAAACACCAACAAAGAAGATCTCAGCGGTATCAAAGTATTTCGAAACCCTACCGTATCGATTAGATGAGTCAACAGGGTATATCGACTACGAAAAACTCGAGGAGATGGCAAGCATATATAGGCCCAAGATTATCGTGGCCGGTGCGAGCGCGTATAGCCGACTTATCGACTACCAACGTATGCGAGAGATCTGCGATAAGGTCAACGCCTACCTTCTTGCCGATATCGCCCACATCTCTGGTCTGGTTGCAGCCAAGGTCATCCCTGGTCCTTTCGCATACGCCGACATTGTTACTACAACTAGCCACAAGAGCTTACGAGGCCCTCGAGGTGCCTTGATCTTCTACAGAAAAGGCGTGCGGAAACAGAACCCTAAGACAAAAGAGGATATCCTGTACGATCTTGAAGGTCCCATCAACAATTCTGTTTTCCCCGGTCACCAAGGCGGTCCTCATAACCACACCATCACAGCCCTTGCTGTAGCTCTTAAACAAGCTCAAACTCCCGAATTTCAGTCATATCAATCTCAGGTATTAAAAAATGCCAAGGCATTTGCGAAGCGGTTGAGTGAGCCCAAGGGTAAAGGTGGCCTAGGATATAAGCTCGTCAGTGGTGGCACGGACAACCACTTAGTTTTAGCTGATCTCAAGCCTCAAGGAATTGATGGTAGCCGAGTCGAGCGAGTCCTGGAACTGGTGGGCGTTGCGGCCAATAAGAACACAGTCCCTGGAGACCGTTCTGCATTGGTTCCTGGTGGTCTTCGCATGGGCACACCAGCCATGACCACTCGCGGCTTTAACGAGGACGATTTCGTCCGTGTTGCTGACGTTGTGGATCGTGCCGTCACCATTGCCGCTCGAATTGATAAAGCGGCTCGAAAAGCGGCAGAAGAGAAGGGTGAGAAGAATCCCGGCAAGGTAAAGGTTTTCTTAGATCACCTCGGAGATGGCGAGACACAATCCGAGATTGTCCAACTACGAAGTGAGGTTGAGGATTGGGTCGGCACTTATCCTTTGCCATGGAGCACCTCGCAATGATATCTCCACAGGAACGGTTGATTGACTAAGAGGTTACGACTCGGGTTATCAATTCCATCGCCTCTATCCTAGGCTGGGGAAAGTAGAGACCAAATTTTGGGTCGTCTCTATGAAACCTTGCTTAGCACTGCATATCCTATACATTTTACTTCAGGAACATACTGTTCTTGATCTCACCACGTTGAACAGGCACATCCCCTCTTGCATTGCATTAACTTTGGCATATAATCATCTGCAGTCTAGGGCAAAACTCACTATGAGTAGAATGCAGAATATAAAATACACATATGATCCAATACCTGCTTGTATATATTATACAATTATCCGTTGGTACCTAAAAACTAACTATCGCCAATTTACTGTACACAAAACGGCCATGTCTCAATCTCCACTGCTACTTCTTACTCCCTGGCTCTCAAGAAGCATCAGGGGCAGGGGCATGAGTTGACTCCTTGCCCAACACCTTCTTCACACCTGGTCTCACCCCTATCATATTGTAATATTCTTGAAGACTTTTCAGTCCGTCCAGAGATTCTATCCCCAGCTCCTCTACCACGCTATGCAAAACTGGCCAGAGGGCAAGGTCTGGCAAAGATAGTTCCGCGCCGGCGATGAAAGAGCCGTCTGTCTCAGCTGCAAAACCGTCCCAAGCTCCGAGTTCCTGCTTGAGAGGATTAAGACTGCGCTTTCCATTGCTGCCGTCCTTGGGCAGATTCTGCCACGTATTCAAGAGGGTCATGGCACGCTGGAAGCGAGTGAGTCGAGTAGCTAGATCCTTTGGGGTTTGAGGTGCGCTGCCGGGCTTGTTGAGGCCATAACGAGCATCTAAATACAGCATAACGGCTAGATCACCTTGGACGGTAGATTTGTCCTTGTCGGTGAATTTGACAACCATGCTTTCAGTGCTGGGTGATTCAGATCCTGCCGTGACGCTTCCTTTTGCGTAGTTCACGCCGTATTCCGCCAACATCATGGCGATGCGCATGTTGGCAATCGAGTCACCACAGGCAAAGAAACGAGGTGCGTTACTCATATGCAGCACATCGAAGCCTTGGCCATAGTGGGCATCCCAGTCAAACTCTGAAGAATGGTTCTCGGTTCCAAAGGCCTTGAGCATCTCAATGGCCTCAAGGCTCTGGCCGTTGATGACAGGGTGGGCGTCTTCGCGGGTCTTGGCTTTAGCACCTTGGCCCCAGATGAGAGTCTCTTCGCGGTTCAAAAACGTTCCAATTTGTCTGAATGTCAGGGAGATTCGGCCTCCCTCATAGGCAAGCTCGGTGGTGGACTTTTGGTTCTTTGGTCGCTTGTCCTGACGAACAGCGTGTAGCCACTTCATGTTGCTTTTCAGGCCGAATCGGCATAGAGAGTTGTGTGGCAACTTGGCGCGTTGAATTGTTCGTTTCAAATCGACTGGTGTGGAAGCGTCGCCTTGAGAAGGGTCCTTGTCCTTTTTCTTCGTCCTGAAAGTCATGGTTCGCTCAGCTCCTAAGCTCACATTGGCAATATAAGACCCTTTGACAATATCCAAGGTCTTGTCGCTGTGCTCAGAAATGTAGTCGGTTCCATCTCGATAGTACTGGATTAAGACGTGATTCAGAGAATGGCCTAGCTGCTTTTCTGTTTCAGTCTTGATGGCCAGCACAGTTGGAGAGAATGGCAGCAATGGGGGAGACTCGTCGGATGGATGACGGTAGACTGGGATACTCCCGTCTGATCCAACCTCGCCCTGAACAGCGACAAGTCGTGGAACTTGACCGCCCTGGTGCGACATGCGCTGCCACTGGATCTCTTCGCGCAGTTTTTCAAAGATGCCATCAATCAAAGGGTCTGGAAGAACGTTCTCAATGATGTCGGTGTCTCCTTCACAAAGGCCCTTCTGTTGAAGATGGCCTTCAGCAAGTTCGGCCAGGTTCTTGGTATTGGACATGTCTGATTTTGTGTCAAGTGTTTGTTTCAATTTTTGCTCTTGTTCTTTGGCTGTGTCCGTTGAATAAGATGGTCCAATAAGCTGTTCTGAAATTTTGGTGGTATCCTTTCGTGGCGATGGCTCAATGGTTTGTTCTTCGCTTTTGGTGCTTGTCGGCGAGGATGCGGGTTCTTTTTTAGCCTCAGCTGCGTCCGCAACGCCGTCTTTAATAGGGGAATCTTTAGCTACATTCTGCTTATGTGCTGTATTTGTTGTCTCCGTGGCGGTAGCCTGAAGAAGGTCGTTGGATTCTGTAACCTTCGATGATACTTTGACGTTTGAGTCATAGTCTTCAGCTGCACTTGTCAGCGACGCCTTTGGCTGAGGCTGAGTAGCTGATGGTGTCGGGCTAGGCGTGTCTGAAGCCAGTCGAAGGCTTGTCATGTCTTTGACATAATCCGGGGTAATGCTCTTCTCGCGACCTTCTTCTTCTTCTGTCGACTTTGATTTGTTGCTTCGCGATTGTTCCAGTTGCTTCGACGGAGGTAAGGGCGCTTTGGCGCGCCGCGACTTTGAGGACTTGGTTTTAGGCTTGGGCTTGGGCTTGGGCTGTATAACCTCCATAACTTCTTCATATGAGGCAACCTCACATCCAGTAAGTTCTTGCAAAGAGGCTATCGCTGCTATCTTTCTAGACTCGCTGCGATATCCACAGCAGTCATCAACGATGGTGATAGCCATGCCATGCCCTGCGGCATCGAGTGCTGTTGCATACACGCCGACGTTGGCTAGTGAGCCACAAATAAACAACTCCATAACCATCTTGGCGCGTAAAATACGCAGTAGGTGTGTTGATTGAAAAGCCGAATAGTGCGATTTTGTCAATTTTGCATCCGTCGTCTGCGACGAATCTTCAATCGCTGAGGCTATTCGACAGCCAGGCGTGTCAGCCTTGACACATACAGCACCCTCATGGCTCAGGAAAGCCTCGTCATCTAGTGGACCAGCAGCCTCCATAGTATCTGTTGGGAGGCTTTGCGGACCCTGCCTTGAAGACCGAGACGAAGGGCGTGATAGAGATGCATTGTTGGTAAGAACAATGTATTCTTCTGGTGCAAGTCGAGTCTCGTTGAATTGTGACTGGACCCAAACAACGTCCCCTACATCTCGAAAAGCCTGGGCCAGCTTAATAGTCCGATCCACAAAACCCTCTGGCTCAGGAACTGGCAGGGCGCCGTCCTTAGCTATAAAGTCATGCTGGAAGTCGACCCCAATGAGGGCCTTGCGTGTTGTGATTTGCGGAAGGGAGGCCTGGTCGAAAGGAAACATGGCCAAAGTAACAATAGGTGCTGGGTACTATAAAAAGGAAATGGTATTTCTGACAAAAAAAAATATTTCAATAGAAGATGGGCTCTAAAAGACCGGCCTTTGGTAGCCAAGCCTGTACATATACAAGTGGAACTGTCAACATCAACGTGGAGGGTTTTAGGGCAGGGAATAGACGATCAGGGTCTTGCTAGAGCAAAAACCCATGGTGGTATTCGGAAGGGACTTTGAGTGTGCAGGGTAAGTAAGTACCTGGTAGGTAGGTTATGAGGGTTTCAGAGTCTTGTGAGTTACCTATGTCAAGAAGTACCAGAGATATAAGCGGCATAACTGAACGGTGGGGAGATTCAAGCACTCTTATAGAAATCCATGCAGGTGTTTGTACATCTCCTCTGGCTCCTAATATCAACCCCAGAAACAAGAGGGGCTAGAGCAGTTGCAGGATGGAAACCCCGACGAAGAGAAATAGGATTTCCAGGTGGTGGTGATACGCTTTGACACGAAATGTGACTGAGTGATAGCCTCTGCATAAGTAACTGTCAAGTTCTTAACCAACAAGCCCTGCCTGCAATGGGTGATACAGCGACTCCTCTGTCACTTACTGAACGGCACGACACGGTGTGTCAAACCAGTAATTTAAGTGATTGAGCCAATAGCTAAATGTGTAGGTAGTGTTTGATTAAATCAGTTGTTAATGGGCTTATTTCAGAGTGTCGGTCAAAGAGGTCTGCCGTCAACCAACGAGCTGACTCGTCTTGTCTGATTGAGATGTACACAATCCTGGCGACTTGCATATGTGAAGTAATAAAACAACATGGGTCAGCGTAGGTTAGGTCGTATTGTGAGTTTTCTCGCGGCATTATTACCGTGTCGATCTGTCGGTCTAGAACTTTGTGAACATCACATTAACGCCTTGCTCCCTGCTCTGCAGTGAATCCTGCAACCACTTGTATAATTATCCAATACAGATAGGAAATTCGATTGTCTCTTATGACGTATGCTTTATTAATCACAGAGCTCTTAAAACTTTCTTGCACGGAAACATGCCGAGCTGCAGACAGAGCTTCGAATTTATCTGTGTGTCTGCGAGCGCTTGGATGAATTATCCATCGATCTCGAGTTCAAACTCGCTCATCAATTGAGCCTGGTAACATATTATGCTTAGGTAGTAGGAGGCTTGAATTCGATTTTAAGGATTGTGATAGAAACAGTCTAGGTATACTTATCTACCTAGGCACCTAGGTCTCTCGGTGGTGGGCCTGTCCGTGTCCATATGACAGCCAATGAGCCGGAGTTTTCCCTTGCGACAACAAGTGGAGCTTCATGCCTTGCTAACTTCACAGCTCCAGCTCCTAACATTGCGCGTGGCTAGGTATCGACAATCAATTATCACCCAAAGCTCTGCATAATCCCGACTTTCGCGCTCTGGAGCCCTCAAAGCGCGCCAACTGAGATCCTGATTTCAATGAGAAAGTATCCGGGGTTTCTATTGAAGCTTTCTCCTACATCGCGTCGTCAACCCTCTATTCGCCAAGCCCGTCGCGATGACACCCAAACGTATTCTGTCACCGACCGGCGAGCAACAGCCCGACCCAAAGCGCCCTCGAGTTGAGGATACGGAAAATGAGCTTATTCAACTGGAGGACGACGAGTCTCATGCTATAGAAACCCTGATACCGAACCCTCATTACCAAGCGAGAACAGGTCTACAGCGCTCGATCGCCATGGTTCTTCAGCACGATGGGTTTCAAGGAGCAAGCCCTGAGGCAATGGAGAGCTTCTCCGGGATGGTAGAGACTTGTGCGTACTTCTCTATTACCATTACTGGTGCTTTGTTGCTAATGTAGGTCAGACTTGGAGGGCATGATTGAGGCTGCCAAAACTCTTGCTTTAGCTGCTCGTCGCGAGCACCCTATTCCCACCGATTTCGAACACGCACTACGACGGCATAATATCAGTATCTCATCACTAAAACCGCATTTGAAACCACCAATACCGACCCAACAACTCTTCCCTAGTTACGTCGATGTACTCCCTCAAGATCTGGACGCATACACGACGCTACCGCTCCTGGGCGAGGATTTGAGTGGACAACCAGACAAAGATGAAAAGAACTATGTCCCGTCTTCATTCCCTGATTTCCCCAGCAAACATACCTACAAATTTACCCATCAAGAAGATAACAGCATTCGCGACTCCAAGAAAATTCGCGAGGAAGCGGCTAGGACAGCTCAGCAGGGAGAAGATGCTCTCCGACGACTAGTGCGAGCATCAAAGATGAGAAAACAGAAGGAGGTCAAAAACCTCGTGGAGCGCGATGCGTGCGGTAAAGAACGTTTCCGTCTTTGGGAATCCACAATGAAACGCTTTATGACGACTGAGGGCAGAGGGGAGAATACCGATCAAATGGAAATTGCAGACCACAGCATGATTGTCAATGGCGAGGCAAATTTCTCGCGCAAAGAGGTCCCGAAGGCAGGCAAGCGGTTGGCCGCCCTGGCAAGCAAGAAGGCCACATGAGAATTACAAGAAGCTCTGGACAGGAAGTTTTATAAAATACCCCATATATGAATGGCACTGGTTGGGCGGCGTACGGTGTTTTTGGTTTGCTGTTTTTAAGGCCGGAGAGGTCATAGAGCGACTACTGATATAGAACATACACCGAGAGCGAGTCGACGATAGCAGAAACCGGAATATTGATGCAAGGTCTCAAATGCATGTTCCAACTGTCGTTTGAGTATGGATATGATGTGATCTGATCGCGTCAGAAAGCATGTTACCAAGGTTTGATGTTTGTCCTTTTATCTCTATAACCTCATCTGGCTACCTATATACCTCTTGCTAACTGGAACCCCAGCGAATGTGGCCTCGAATTTTGTAGCTTTCGCAAATTTGCGCTCATGTCTCTTTACCGAACGCATCGAGTCTCAGATAGACATGGTCTTGATCGAAATCGCAACGGACAATAGCATTGAGTTATTTAGTGCTGCTGTACATACCGAAGGACTCCTCTCTTGGCCTTGATTGTGAAGCCAGCCAACTATTGAAGCTCCCGTTGTCACAATCGTTCTTTCACGAGGCTATGATATCAGTCAGCCACAGCTACTAACTAACACAAGCCTCACCCAAGCCCCAGGCCCCACTCGGCTGAACAATCAGTACGTACCTCGTCTGCCATGAAAGGTGGGTCCTCAAACGCGGGCGGCCCTAATCATTTTAACCCACACAAAACAAAATCCCAGAAGCTGCCAATCCGACTCGCTAGGTTTTGCAGAGTAGCCATTGATTTTCTGTCTTCCTTCTCCCTCACGCACCTTGATCCTCTGCATCGCCTCGTCACCGCAAAAATGGCCGAACAATTGATCCTCAAGGGCACTCTCGAGGGCCACGTACGTCGAACCCATTCAGCCTTGCTTCTGTCGCTGTCGATTGCTGCGTCGCGATTGTAGCTGGTTTTCGACCCGCTCCAAACGAGATGCCTGCAGTCGGTCGGTATCATGAAGGAAGATGGCATTTCTGGAATTATTTACTGGAGGCTGACTGATTACAGAATGGCTGGGTCACCAGCCTGGCTACCTCCATGGAGAAGTATGTCAAAACAGCACAAAGACAAGCCTTTGTTCAAGGCAGATCGACTAACCGTTCGCCAGCCCCAACATGCTCCTGTCTGCCTCCCGAGACAAGACCCTGATCATCTGGAACCTCACCCGCGATGAGACCCAGTACGGTTACCCTAAGCGATCTCTCCACGGCCACTCCCATATCGTCTCCGACTGTGTACGTTCGCCCAGTGCCCCGCCACACACGACAGCGTTTCGTTTTGGCAAATAGGAAGAAATAGGAACTCGGGCTGATTGTTGGATTTAGGTCATCTCCTCTGACGGTGCTTACGCTCTGTCTGCTTCTTGGGACAAGACTCTGCGCCTGTGGGAGCTCGCCACCGGTACCACCACTCGACGATTCGTCGGCCACACCAACGACGTCCTCTCCGTCAGCTTCTCGGCCGACAACCGCCAGATCGTCTCCGGTTCACGCGACCGAACCATCAAGCTCTGGAACACCCTCGGTGACTGCAAGTACACCATCACCGACAAGGGCCACACCGAGTGGGCTTCTTGCGTCCGCTTCAGCCCCAACCCCCAGAACCCTGTTATTGTCTCTTCTGGCTGGGACAAGCTCGTCAAGGTCAGTACAGAAGAGATTTTTTTTTTTACGCATTTTTTTTTAACGTGATGTTTGCAACCCAAGTATTTGCTACTTCAGAGCCTGTTTACGCAGGCCATGAGACCACTATTCACCATTGCCCTGATTCCAGCTTATTTACAGCCTTTTTTATACTCATTTGTTCTGACATCTTTTCATCTGATAATGATTCTGACAATTTGAACAGGTTTGGGAGCTCTCTACCTGCAAGCTCCAGACCGACCACATCGGTCACACTGGCTACATCAACACCGTCACCATCTCCCCCGACGGCTCCCTTTGCGCCTCCGGTGGCAAGGATGGTACCACCATGCTCTGGGATCTCAACGAGTCTAAGCACCTCTACTCTCTCAACGCCAACGACGAGATCCACGCTCTCGTCTTCTCCCCTAACCGATACTGGCTGTGCGCTGCCACCGCCAGCAGCATCATCATCTTCGACCTTGAGAAGAAGAGCAAGGTTGATGAGCTCAAGCCCGAATTCCCCGCTGCCGGCAAGAAGAGCCGGGAGCCCGAGTGTGTCAGCTTGGCTTGGTCCGCTGATGGCCAGACTCTGTTCGCTGGTTACACTGACAACATCATCCGTGCCTGGGGTGTCATGTCGAGGGCATAGATTTGCTCTACCCTAAAAAATGAAGAGGATGTGGTGACGGAGGCGAGCGGAAGAAGGTAGATCATTGGTGGGGCGTCAAAAGGTTGGCTTCCTCGTTTGGTCTTTATTGATGCAAAGGAAGGGGGGCGACTACAAATCTGACGAGGGCATAACGCATTTGCTGGTTATAGGCAGCCCCTGAAATTACCGGGATTCATCCTTTTGTTCTCCAATAAAGAACTCGAGTTTTAAAACATGCTGTGGTGCCAAGTGATATTGTATCGTGTCTTGCCGCGTGCCATGATCAAACTTTTAGAAACCATGGTGTTGCTCGCTAGTGTATTTCGAAGCTGTCAAAGGCTCTTGCAATGTTATCCTCTGGATGAAGTAATGAATTATGCAATATATTTTCGCGAATGAATTAGCTACCAAGAACATGAAGTTTATCATGCTATCTGTGAACCGTCTAAGCAAACGCCTATTGGGTAATATTGTACACCATGCTTTTTTCACTTCGCCCCCTTACCCAAAGCGACAAAGAGAAGTGTTCTCTTGAACTATATCGGCCCTGCTCCCTAAACCGTGCTATTGTATAGCACCTTGAACAACATACGTGGTTTGCCGGAGGGTCGATTCAGGTCCACTTTGTCATCCATCTTACATGAAGGGTGGCAGAGAGAACGGGTATCCACCGTTCTTGACGCGAAAG
The DNA here is from genome assembly GCA_021655885.1 of Fusarium abutilonis. Classification (NCBI taxonomy): domain Eukaryota; kingdom Fungi; phylum Ascomycota; class Sordariomycetes; order Hypocreales; family Nectriaceae; genus Fusarium; species Fusarium abutilonis. The sequence goes on from JAJJWN010000043.1 coordinate 54,168, forward strand.
ACGCTGAGCAAGAAGCTGTAGACAAGGAACAGGACACCGCCGGCTGCAATAACAACAACCTGCTGTGACTTGGCATCCGCGATACGGGGGACCTTAATCGCCAGCGTGATAGCGCAGAATGATAGGACACCGTCTAGCACAAAAGTATGAGCAAAAAGTAACAAAGTCAGAAGCAAAAGGGTGAGAACTCACATAGCGCAGCCACTATCTGCGTCTCCAGGCCGAACTGCTGCTGGAAACCAGGGGCAACATAGCTAATACCACCACGCCCGTCGCCTGCGACGTAAGGAACCTTGCGGATATGGTTGAACATGTGTCCACTGGTGAACAACAAGATAGAAATGAGGCTGATGGCAGCCCAGAGGTTGCGGCTCGTGACGATGGGAAGCACGTAAGGATAAGCCACTGCGCCCAGAGTAATCATTCCAAGGGCAATAGTGATGGTGACGATCCAACCCATCCAGTTAATAGGTCGCTTGACGGCGGGATGGGGTCGATCAGGCAGCTGTCGGGCAATCCAGTCGTGGACTTTCTCGGCAGATGCGGCTCTGGATGTGCATAAGTCAATGGTTATTATCATATCAAAAGAGGAAGAGGTTACTCACCCGCCGGTGAAGTCATATCTCAGAGGCTCTTGCTTAGAGGAGGCATGAGGACCGGTGGTAGGTTGGAACAGGAGGAGGACAGGGGCGGTTTGGAGGCCGAGCTGCGCCAAGTTAGCAATCGAATGGCTACCCAATGCTTCAAAGGTGGATGCTACATACCTGCACGAAGATTTCTCTGCCATCAACAAAGTCCAATGTGCCAAAGATCAGTCGTGAGTCGCCGGCCTTGTCGCCCTTGGCCCAACTCTTGCCCAGCAGATCCCACTCAGGCTGGAACTCGCGGCAAAGCTGGCAGGCGAAGCGTGCATCGGCGGCAGTGAGAAGAACAGCAACACTGTAGTCACGAGGAGCGGCCGTCAAAGACTTGTATGAAGACTCCTTGAGCTTGATGGGCGTCGAGGTCTGTTTGGCGTGGAACTCGTCGAATCGCTCGGCCGAGGACTTCTTGGCGGCGACGACACCTGTCGCAAACAAGGCGAAGGAAAGTAGCGAGGAAAAGAATCGCATGGTAATAATAGGACAGACCGGTGATGCTTCAAAGAGAGAGAGTAGAGAGGGCCGATTGGCCAACAAGTGTCATGAAATAGTAGACTGTCGAAGCTACTACTAACCACCTTACGTACAAGTGTGTAGTACCTCTCGGGAGCTATCGAAGTGAAGCTGAGGTGGCCTCTGGATCAAAGCACCTTACCTAAGCTTGTCGCGAATTGGCGGGGGACTCCCGGTCCACTAGGTACCTACCTAGACCAGCCAAATACCTAAGGTACCTATATATGTAGAAGAATAAGTCTACATTCAGATTAGGCAAGTCTTATAGAGACTTATAAAGATCAAACTCAACAGATTTAACTTGGCTATATACAAGAATTGCTTATTTACCTCCTTAAATGCAAAATAGTTATCCAAAGTAATAAAGACTTAATGGTAGACCATCTTTTTCTTGGACCGTGTGGCAGCGTCATTGGATGAAAGCTATCACGTGATGGTCCTTTCAGCGGCTGTCACGCTAATCCTCATGCAGCATCATGTTTACTTGCCTAGCCAAAACATCAGGCTGCCTTTCTATATCTGATTCATCCCACCTCGACCTATTCCGACACTCATGTCATTTGCTTGAGTTAGCCTTTGGCATACTTCAAGGCTTCAGCATATTTTACAGCTTTCTGTCTTGTCCTTCTTCGCTACATCCATCAAAGACTCCTTGACTGGAGTACAGCATTACAATGAAGAGAACCAGGAATGCTGAGGTAGCTACGCACAGCAGCATGATCAAGACCCAATACTGACTGCGGAACTACAGCGCGCTTCTCGAATCAACGAGCTTGAACTGAAGCACCAAGGCAGCGTTCACCAGATGGACCTGACAACTCGCGATGAAGAGGCTCGTTTACTAAAGCTTCGTCTATTGACGCTACGCGATGAGAATGCGACGCTCAAGGATCGACTGGTCCAACGAGATGCTCTCGTCAAGCAACTCACCAAGCAAGGAAACGACGCGCATGCTGAGCTAGCCGAAACCAAAGAAAAGCTCAAGGCACAGGATATGCACCTCAGAAAACAGAGTAACGAATTAGAAGCCCTTAAGGTAATGCATCAGTTATTTGTGTCAGCGCATTCCGCTGACAGTGAAACAGACCGAGATCGACTCCTTGAACGACTTCAGACAAGACTCAAACAAGGTCTTGCAAGAGAAGCTTGCCCTTAACCATAAGCTAGATCAGATCCAGCCCGAACTTAACCACCTCAAGGCGCAACTCGAAACCCACCGCGCCGTCATCGCCCAAAAACAGGATCTCGAGCGTCAGCTTAGTTCGGTCGAGGTTGAACTCGAGAACGAGAAGAGATCGAAGCAGCGCATGCAATCAAAGAATCACGACAACGATGAAGTGAAAGAGCAGTTGGATGAAGCTAAGAGAGAGTTGGAGATGCTTAAGAAAGAACATAGCAGAGAGCTCAGAGAAGCCCGTGGCGAATGTGACAGGCTGGAAGGGCGCATTGAGGATACAAAGAGCAAGCTGAAGAAGACGCAAACGGACTTGAAGGACACCCGAGCCGAGCTCGAATCATGCCGCGCTGAACTAGAGGAGGCTCGCAAGGCTGCACCGCTGAACAACAAACCAAGCAAGAAGAGTGTCACGATGAAGGCACAGCCCACGGGAAACCGGCATATTCAAGAGTCGAGCCTGGAGGATATCAGTATTGGCACCCCTGGCCCTGATGAAGCGACTTTCAGGCGACCTTCTAAGAAACGAGGCGCTGAGCGTGCATTGGTCGGAGAAAAGTCAACATTCTCAATCACGCCCTTCTTGAATCGCACAAAGAACCTATCGGAAAATATGTCAGACGAACTCAGCGAGGTTCATTCACCTACTGGAAAGACCGCGGATGTCTCAGAGCCTGTGGTACCCCAGGAAGAAAAAGCCGAGGAAGCAGGCGACTCGTTGTCTATGGAACCCATAGAGGAGGCTGTGGAATCAGATGGACAGGTTGACAGCAATGCTGTTGCTATTGAAGAAAAGGCGCCAGAATCAAAGGGGCAAAAACCTCGGGGTCGACAAAGGAAGATTCTTGACGAAGCACCCACAACAAAAAAGAACATGCCGGTCCAGGCAAAGAGAAAGGCCAAGGCAACAAAAGCCTCCAGCAAGCTCGATGTGGTGAGCGAAGAAGCAGAGACTGGTGGTGTGGAAGCCGAGCCTGCTGAGAAACCTAAGAAGACATCGAGGCCGCTATTCGAGGCCAGCGAGGGTCTAGACGGGCGCAAGAAGAAGCGTAAGGTACTTGGAGGCGGAAACAGGACGCTCTTCGACGATGATGACGAGGCGGAGACCGTGCCGAAACCTGCAAAGATACAGATGGGACCTGGTCGGAGACTTAAGGCGCCGTTGGGCGGCGTTTCCAACGCCTTTGGTGGAGCGTCATTCTCACCATTGAAGAAGGACAGACGAGGAGTTGGAGCTAGTTTCCTGCAGTAAATGGGACTTGGCTATTGTACAGCTAGCTATATTAACTGGCGGGTATGGGCATGGCATAATTGGCGTATGGATTCAATTTATTACCTGAAGTAGCGGTGGTATTGAAGCATGATGGCTTAGGCAATGGCGCAAAGGCTTTGAATCGAGATTAAAATTATATCTCACACTTATAAACAATCTCTGCCGAATGTCAACTGTGGAACTCAATCTCATGTCATCAGCCAGATGTCAGATATTGACAAGGTTGAGTTGGAACTGTGGTGTGATGTCTTGGTATAGGTTAGGAGTCCGTTCTTGAAGAGTTCTAATGCAGGAACCTCAACTTTTTTAGCATCATTAGATACCTACTCTTCACATTCTATTGGCAACGGCTCGATAAGTGTGTTTCTTTTTTCTACTCTAATACTTTTTGCACCTCGACTTGACGTCACTCGCTCAGTGGGTGATCTTGCATTCTGTCAACTCTATGAGGGAGTAAGCTACGACGAAGCGCTTGCTTGCTAGCCACTCATGAGTCTACCAACTTTTACGATGAATACTCGACTAGCACCATGCTTCTCAACCATCAGCCATCGACTGGTCACAAACTTCTCATTATCACGACCGATTGTGACCTCAATTCGCTGGTCATCTTCGGGCTCACGTTGGAAGCAGCGCCAGGGTCGTGATGCCTACGCTCGGGACGCAAGAGTTCAGGGACTCAAAAGTCGGGCAGCTTTCAAGCTTTTAGAGGTATGCTCTCTTACATCTAGTAAACCTTGCGTCAGTACACAGCTTAAGACGTGCGCAGATGGATTCAAAATACAGACTGTTCAAAGGCAATAGACTGACAGTGGTTGACCTGGTAAGTTCTATGGCTAAAGCAGAAAGGCAATGCGGGAGCTCTGAGCTCATCCTCACTAGGGGTATGCACCAGGAAGTTGGTCACAAGTAAGTAACTTGTACTCCATCTAAAGATGTGACTCAATTGACATTTCAAGGTTGCCTTGGATAAGACAAAGCCGCATGGCCGAGTCATTGGTATCGACCTCATCCCAGCCCAGCCGCCGCGTGGTGTAGCAACGTTTCAGGGCGACTTTCTTTCACCAGACATACAACAAATGGTCAAGAACTTCATTCTTGAAAGTCATCGACGTCCACCTTCCATGCAGGAACGTGAAGAGAACGACGACTCAGATACGGACGAAAGCTTTGTTGATCGACCAAGTTATCTCGACATGGAACGACATCCAGCTCAGGATGAGGCACCAGCGCCGGAGCCAGATGCATCAAAAAAGCGTCTTGTAGATGTTTGTTGACTCCCTTACTACATTGACCATTACCATGTTCTGGATGCTAATGCTCAGTCAGGTTGTTCTAAGTGACATGTCAGCACCCTGGGAGCAAACTACTAGCTTTAATGTGAACACCTTGAGTAATCCCTATCGTAGGTTGATGAACACGAGCGGTAACGCCTTTCGAGACCACGCCGGAAGCATGGTGAGTTATGCCCTATACTCTATTGCCAAATTTTATCACTGATATCTGAGCTCTCAAGGACCTCTGCACTGCTGCTTTACAGTTTGCTAGTGATACACTTAGAGCTGGCGGACACTTTGTCTGCAAGTTCTACCAGGGGCCCGAGGATAAGGACCTTGAGAAGAAACTGAAGACGCTTTTCGCCAAAGTGTTTAGAGAGAAACCTGAATCTTCGAGAAAGGTACGGGTGCAACTGATACATGAGCAGCCAGAGGATATGCTAATACCCTATATAGGAGAGCCGTGAGGCATACTTTGTTGGGCTACGAAGGAAACCGGGTGTTACGATAGAATCACCCACTTATGATGTGCAAAACTAGGATGGATGGATGTACTGTACAGCATTTGTGCCAAGTCCAGCAGAGGATAGTTTTGTTTTTATGGTGTCTGTAAGATACATGGAGGCGGCAAGAGACCGTTTAATCACTTGGAAGAGAGTACCATCATGACGGCAGCAATGCGCGAGAAGTTCATTGTAGAATTTTGTGAAACCTAGGCACGCCAATTCCATGCAAGACCCATTTGCAAGCCGAAGTTCGGCATCATTTGCCTCATAAACTGGCCCCAACTCCACCCAAGGCCAATATTTTTCACCAACCAGCCGCTTAGACCTTGAAACCGCGCGAACGTCTTCGGCCACGGGCACGCTCGAACTTGCGGCCCTTGGACTCGATAAGGGGCTTCTGCAATGGGGGTTAGACAGTGTAACCGGGGGATGGATAGCAGATGATCGTACCTTGTGCTTGTGGGGACCGAAGCCGAAGTGCTTGACAGCCTCACGAGCGTTCTTGGGGCCACGGAGGATCAGGGTGTTGCTTCCGGTGGGGGCACGGAGAGCAAGCTGGTCCAGGGTGATGGCCTCACCACCAGCAGCGAGAATGCGGGCACGGGCGGTGGCAGTGAATCGCAGGGCAGCGACGGTCACCTTGGGGAACTCGAGGAGTCGGTTGTCATCGGTGATGGTACCGACAACGACGACAGTGCGCTTGTCCTCCTTGTTGATGTTGGCGACAATTCGGGACAGGGAGACAGGAGGTCGGTTGATCTTGGACATAAAAAGACGTCGAAGAACGACCTTGTTGAAGGCAGAGTCAGTTCGGCCTAGAAGGTTTTGATTCTGGTTAGCTCGTGTGTTCTCATTCGGGATTCTGCGGTCGCTGGCGGAGGATTGGAGTGGACGTACGGGACAGGAAGCGGTAAAGCTTCACCAAGAGCTTGAGGTAGACATTATCGCTCTTGGGGGCACTGCGGTGAGTGCCCTTGACGTGGTGGCGGTCGAGATCGATACCTGTAAGGCGAAGCCATGGTCAGCCATTTGGTTCAAGCATGCTCATAAACGGGCGACTCTGTCTTGCGCTTTCGCGAACAAGATGGTGCCTTGGTCGCAGAGAAGAAGGCACAGAAGCGCACTTCTTCTCTACTCGCATACAGAGGCCGAATTTCAATTCCTTCACGTACCCATGGCGGCGGTTGTCGCTGTGAAATTTGGCGATGTTGGGTATGGAGTGGATGCGTCCAACAACAATTCTTTCACCTTTTCGAAATTCCGGCCTTGGGGTCGGTGCACAGATTGCGCCGGTGAATTTGACAGGGCGGTCTGGTGTGGCAGTAGGGCTACCTCTGTTTGGCGTCTCGTGACTCTTGGTAGCTAGCTGATCTAGCCGTGTTGGGCAAGAGCCACAGGGATATGTATACGCTAGCCAACTCTGGTCACCTTGTCTTACACAGTACACACCGAGTGACCGAAGTCATCCATCTAGCAGGCGTGCTGTAACATTGGATTGCTTTATGAAGCTGCCAGAGAACTTCACAATGCGATTCACCCCCCTTACAAGATTTTCTCATTCAGTGCCCTCTCATTAAAATCACGCAATACATATAGTATTTCAGATCAATGTGTATTGTCTATTGGTTCAAATGCCCTGCCTGGTATCCTATTGTTAGAGACCTCTCTTACGACAATACCTCCACATCGTCTAGTGTCATAGCAGACCTTGCCTATACTCAAGGTTTGCCATGTTCCAATTGTCCCCATGATGTACAAATCTACTTGTCCTGCATCTCCCATGATCGAGCCATTTCCAGTTCCTTTTTTCTCTTCCCCGCTGCCAAACAACCATGCTTTGAAAGAGTATAAAAAAAAAATGTCCTACAGACTATCTTCACATATTTATATAAAATCACAAGGAGCGTGTCTCAGCATCGGGTCTGAGGTCAACTAGGAAATCACGAGTCATCTCGAAACTCAACCAGCTTGATGCCATACTGGGAGCGACCTTGAGGAGGTTGGGGACAATGCCTTTGTAAAGGCCCTTGACTCCCTCTTGCATCACGATGACTCGAATTGCATCTGTGATGCCCTTATATTGGTAGCCCATGCCTGACATGGTGTTGATCTGGAACCGACGCCGTAGAACATCGCTGTGTCATGTCAGTAAATCAGTTGTACCGAATGGTACACAAACAATAACACCCAATTACTTACAAGGGGTATGTGCAGGTCTGTGCGACAGCGCCAGATATAGCACCGGCGAGCAACTTACGAGTCGCATTCGGGTTTTGCTCTCCCTCTGGCGTTAAGAACTTACGAGCTGACTCGTAGACCATAAAGTTAAGGCCGACCTAAAAAGTTCACATCAGTTCAAAGTGCCACATATAGGATTGCAGATTGGAGTCGTAGCGTACATATGGTGCCACTCCTGCGACTGTGGGGATGATGCCTCGATATAAAGCAGACATGCCGCCCTCGGTTTTGTACATCTGTACCAAAGTTGTCCACATGCCAGGAAGTTTGTCTGGCCTAGCTCCTAGCTCGGCGAAGCTTGCAGATTGGATGGATAACCGTGTCCGGACAATATCGAGAGGATATGTAAGAAAGACAGACGTTATGCCTGCTATACCACCACAGACGAGACGAAAGAACGGTGATAGATCGGCTCCTGGGTAGTGTTCGAATATGCTCTGCGTCCCTGTTAGTCTCCAGTGTACATGATCCAGTTTGAGCTGGACATGCTACGCACCCGCTTGTAAAAGTTGTAGCTGCTAAATTGAACAGCTGAGTATGGGACAATGCGGATACAATTCGTGCCATTGCCTCGCATGAATCCTTTCCAGCCTTCTTCCTTCCACATCTTGATCAGGGCCTTGCCCACTGAAAGTTTGTACGCATCTCGACCGACACTCTGGACCTGCATGAGAATCTTGAGCCGCTCTAGGGGGGATACGACGGTTCGAGAGACGGCGCCAGCGACACCTCCAGCGCAAAACGCAGCAACAACTGGCTGAGAGATTGTCTCTTGGAACTGTATAAGACGGGTAGAGGCCACGGGCTCTGCCGAATTGACCATGTCAGGTTGCGACTAGGATGCTTGAGTTAGCAACGCTTTCACGGCAGCGATCATGCCTAGAAATCGCAGGGGGATCGGCAATTGCCTGCATGTTCGACATACGGTGGACATGGTGACGGACGAGTTTGTTACGTCGTATGTGATTCACAATTGCAATTGGCTTCGAGACAAGGCTTTCGCTTTGTGGGAGGCGCCTCGTTTGGTGGTGGTTACTTCAGCGTCGATTGCGATTGTGACAAGCAGCCTCGAGGCTGAGCGAAACGCGTCTCTGGGATATATGTCCTCTCTTTCAAGCGATCGTATCTCCAATTGTTACTGTGGCTCGAAGAATAGCGATGGCATGCTGAAAGTACGAGGTGAGAACAGGCTGTCGGTAACCATCAGTGGAGAACCGGGAGACGTCTGCGCCGGGACCGACACACGACAAGGCGTGCGGGCGGGTTTGTTGGCGAACCGAATCGTCAATAGCACGGCAGAGCTTGTATTTGAACGGAACAAGGTCGAACGGTGATGGGGAGAAGATGTCGTCGGACGAAAGACGGGATCGGTGCCGTCAAGAAGGAAGCGAATGGGTGCGCGTGAACCGGCGATGCGGATGACTTCGGGGCGCGCGCGTGGTCCCCCGGTTTCCGTTCGGGAGAAGCAGAAGCAAGACCTAGAATGCTTAATTGTGGGGGAGGGGAAAGGGGAAAACTCGGTCTTGCGGCCAGCCAGGTTCGACACTTTCCCAACTACAGGGTAGTTCGAGAACATATGACTTTGAGCATATGTACTGCAGCAATCACGAGGACAAAGTAGTCTATTTGAAAGAAGAAATAGAGTATTGGCCCCGTGACTCAATCCACATGTTGGAAGAAATGTCAGTATGTATCTTGGCTGATGTGACTTCATGGTGGAATCTGGGAGGCGCCAAATCAAAGATGTAGGCGCTCAGCCGTTCATCCAACCACGCTCTTTTTGGCTAGACACAAGGGGAATAGGATGACCGAGACGATCTAAATCTGTAAGGTAACTGGCTAGAGACCTTGCATGGATAGCGCCAACCGCATGAATGGAACCAGTCACAGCTTTAGGATACACAACGTCATCACGGCGGGACACAAGTTTTCAGCTCACTGTAGGTGATCAAGAGGACGAGCGATGCAGCCCATATCATTGACCCGTTGCGCCGAATCGTGTTACAACAAAATAATATAAACTACCTACGAAAAAGGACTTCCAAAGGAAACGCGCCATGGCACAAGCCATCAATCTCGGAAAACGAAGTTACCCATCATACTCGACCCAGCATGGCTTCCGTAGCTTCTCATACGTTGCCACCCATATGCTTGGGTCGTTCAATCAATATTACACATTGGACCTGTCAATTGAAGGGAAGAAAGTCCAATCCAAGGAGAAGAAACTTTTGCTTGAGATGCCCGCTTTTATGGTGCTGACGCCTCCAGCTCTGTAATGAGATGCTTACTCCGCGACATCAAGATCATCATGAGCGGGAGGAGGACTGTCAATAGCTATGTCTGATGTGAGCGCCGAACAAGCAAGATAGGGGGTTGTTTAACATACGCTTACGCTCTTCACCGTTAGTGCCGTTCTCCCTTCGGTCGCGATCATCGCGATCATCCTTGGAGTCACGCTCGCGGTCCCTATACAAATGTGTCAGTATAATTATAAGGAAGGGGATAAATACAGACATACCGATGGTCAGGGCTGCGAGAACGGTCCCGGTCACGGCGGCTCTCTCGGTCGTAGTCCCGGTCACGATCTCTACGCTCCTCCTTGCGAGGAGAGTAATCGCGAGTGCTGCGACGAGGAGAAGGAGAGCGTCCGCGTCGGGGAGAGCGAGCACCACCACGACGGTCGCGATCGCGACCAGACTCAAAGCGCCAGGAGGCGGAAGGAGGAGTGCGAGCCCACTAGAACCATGTTAGCATGCATGTCCGTTTACCAAAAGTTGATTGGTAGCGGACTAGACGCCATACCTCAATCTTCAGAATATCGTCACGACCAATGCGCTTGTTGTGCATCTCGTGATAAGCATCATCCGCATCACGTCGGTCTTCGTACTCAACAAAGGCGAACCTGGTGGGATTCATGTCAGTGATGTCATGGGACAAGTATAAAACATCCACTCACAAACGGCTGGACGTCGACCTTGGTGCGGGAATATCGCAGCGAACCAGGCGTCCATAGCTATTTAGTCAATTGTCAGCATACGACGGAAACATACTATAACACAGCAAAACGCCGACAGAGGCCCCCTTTGGAACATGAAATTTCATGCGCATTCACGCGCCAGATCTCGGAGACTCCGCATCGGCTCGACCGAAAAGCGACTGCGCTGTGGACAAGTAGTCCAACCGACGAATGTGAGGAGACAGGGTAGGGTAGTGCTGGGGACGTGGGCGCGAGCGGAAACGAGAGAGCGATGGCGCGAGGACGACGATGGACGGCGAGGCATCATGGCCTAAGCAGGAGGCCGGTAAAGCAGTCTCAGACCTATGACATAGGTACAGACGAAGGCGCGCGCGAAAACGATAGGACGTGGACGTGGGCGTGGACGAGGGCGTGGGCGTGAGCGTGGGCGAGGTTGACATACCGTTCGAACTCGTAGGCGAGGTCGCGAGCGCGGGTGCCGTGGCTAAAGCCGGTCACGTAAAGGGTGGTGCCGCCGCGAGACATTGTCGAATTACGCAAGTAAAAGTTGCTAAGGGATTAGGGCAAGGGAAGACTGATGCAGCAGTTCCAAGTAATGATGGGAAGGAGAAGATTGATGGAAGTGTGATTGATGATGGCGTAACCTTAGACGGTCTTGAAGTTGTACGATAGGTACAGTCACGAGGTTGCGGTAGGGAAAATTTGGCGGCTGATTGCTGACATAATGAAACGGGTCTGCACCAATGAAAACGCTTGGCTAGCCTGTATAAGTTCGGCATGCAACTGGGTGACGTCCTACCTTGGCAACATCTTCATATCTTCAGCCTCGTTCTATCTAACAATGACAGTTTTGAACTGAAATAGCACCCCCAATTAAAACAATTAGAGACACACGTTATCTGCTCTGATTATTCATTCTACGGAACCCACAATACCTTTCGTATACTATCTTATAATTACCATGCGGAGCGGCCGGCAATGTCTCTCAAGTCCGAAGTCCGACTATTTCCAAAAGCTTTAGAGTACCTACGTCACCTTACACATAGAGAGCAATCTATTATTAAGTAAAAACCAAGAAATACAACCGAACCTGCCCTGAAGAGCACCGTGCTTTAAAAGTTCGATAGCGTCGCCGATTGATAGGCTTGTTGTCGCCGGCCCCCTCCGAGTGTCCCGGCCGTGTGTAAGCCTCATACACATGCGACAGGGTCCAATGGCTGAGGGTCTTAGCAGAATGACGTTTCGCTAGTAAGTCTTCCAACAAGCCCTATCCACGACACAAAGATAAGCATAGTTGTCAATCAGGTTTTCTCAACGGCAATCTCGGGTCTAGTCAACATGCGCCGTGCGGTGTCCGCGTGGGTTCTGAAATGCCAACTACATTCTTGATCATCAGCCGCTGTATCCGGGCGAGGCCCATATATAAGGTTCTTTCATAGGTACTTGATTCAAAAAGTCTCAGTGCCGTGTCATGATACTCATCATATCTACTTCCCATCATCCGCGTATTTAATCAGTCCTCCTATCAAACATCTTGTTACCCCAACCCTAGTATCCTTGGAACTAAAGAAGGAGATTATTTCACAATAACAGAATCGGCTTTGATCGGCTCGCCCAATTCCACTTTCAAGCTAGGGCGTATTGTCTGAGGCTCTATTACTACGTTTCATATAATGTCTTCCCCATTTGCTTCCGGGGAGCCCCCGCTCCGCGGCCGGAGACCCGGGCATAGCGTCCAGGAGCTGGCACCGGAAAGCAAACGACCAGCACCAAGATCACTCGGCGACGCTCTCCGAGCTGCTGGCATGACAATTGATGGGTCCAGTACTGGACTCGGTTCCGAAACCCCCAGCGAAGAGGATTACGAAGAGAATATCCGGCCAACCCTAGCAGAGCCGTCCGTTATTCGGCATCGTTATGCCCGTCGTGGTCGCTCCCGAGCAGAGCCTCCATCTTTATCTGCTATAGAAATCGAGAAGCTTCAGCAGGAGCATGGATTTCGAAACCGTCGTGACTCGGGCATTCATATTGTCTCAGATGAAGACAAAAGCCTTCAGCAATTACTCAAGACATGTTCCCAACGGACACATGATTCCGCCAGTCCGAAGCGTCATCGCAAATTTACCGATTTTGTTTTCACACGTCAGTTCTCAACATTTGATCGCCATAATCCATCGGCAGTGAACAGTCCATTTTATGGATTTTACACATTGTTTTGGCTTGCTGTCGCTCTTTTTGTCTTCAAAATATCCGTCCAGAACTGGCAGGTATATGGCAACCTCTTTGGAACAAGCGATATAATGAAAACTATGTTCTCTCGAGATGGTACGACCGTGCCCTACCGTTTGAATACTAGCATGAAAAAACTGACTGGCTCTTAGTGATCGTGTTGTTACTTTCGGACGGTGTCATGTGTGCCCTAACGGCAGTGACTTGGTTGATTCAACGCCTAGTATCTGCCAACTATTTGGACTGGGATGGAGCCGGATGGATTATCCAGAATGTAAGCAACGTATTACCTCGAGGCTGTACAGAACTAAACAATCCTCGGTTAGATATGGCAAACGTCCTTTCTCGCAGGCGTTATTGGCATGACGTTGTGGCGTGAATGGCCATGGACGCACACTGTGTTCTTTGTATTACACGGGATAGTTATGTTGATGAAGCAACACTCCTACGCCTTTTACAACGGCCATCTATCTTCGGTATACAAGCAACGTGATACGATATCAAAGAAAATTAAACAGCTCGACCATGTTGACCCAGCCGCGACTCCTTCACAGACTGAGCCTCCAGTATCGGCCATCTCAACGCAACACCTCAACATTGCCCCCTCCGCTGAACATCGCCGAAAGTCCATCTCAGCCCAGCCAGACCAGGAAGAAACCGACATCAACAAGATATCACGGGCGATCGCCTCTGGGGAGCCTCTGGATGACGAGCAGGTTGCTCTTTTCGAGCAAATCATGAAATGGGAGGTGGCTGCCATGACGGACGAACTAAAGGGCACCGCCACCACTGCAGACAAAGCATACCCGAACAATTTGTCTTTCATCGAGCATTACAAGTGGATTCCTCTACCGACTCTGGTATACGAATTGGAATACCCCCGGTCTGACTCAATCAGCTGGTCATATGTATTTGAGAAGTCTGCAGCAATGATTGGCGTGTTGTTTGTTATGGTTCAGGTCTCGCAGTCCTCTATATGTGAGTAGCACTCTGAAGAGCTTATGATACGCGAGAATTAACACAAACTACAGATCCGGTTGTGATGAAGACAGTTGAAATGAAGAACAACGGTGTGCCACTGGTTGGAAGGTTCCAAGAATTTCCGTGGCTCCTTCTTGATCTCATATTCCCTTTCATGATGGAATATCTGGTTAGTTTTTTAAAAAAAAGCACCCGCTATTCTCGTACTTGCGCTAATATTCACAGCTTGTCTGGTATCTTATTTGGGAGACTATCCTAAACATTCTGGCTGAGTTAACTTACTTTGCTGATCGAAGCTTCTATGATGCTTGGTGGAATAGCAGTAAGCCAAACAACACGTCTTTATTACAAGCTGCAAACTGACATGTGGCATAGTATCATGGGATCAATTTGCCCGTGATTGGAACCGGCCGGTGCATGTCTTCCTGCTCCGACATGTCTATCACAGTTCGATCTCTTCATTGAAAGTAAACAAGCACACAGCTACTCTTATCACATTCTTTCTTTCAGCTTGTGTTCACGAGCTGGTCATGTGGTGTTTGTTCAAGAAGCTAAGAGGATATCTTCTCATACTCCAGATGTGTCAACTGCCAGTAAGCCGTGCCCTAGGACGAGACAAGAATGATTTGCTGACCATTTGCTCTATAGTTGGTCAGATTGAGCCGTACGAAATGGCTACGCGGACGTAAAACGTTGGGAAACCTGATGTTCTGGCTAGGCATCTTCACAGGACCCAGTCTTTTATGCAGCCTATATTTGATACTATGATATTGGCTGCAATCAGTTATGGTTATCTGAGGTAAGATGACTGGGTTATTTTATCCTCAATAGTAATTATCATCATGATAAAGGAATATTTAGAGATAGATAGAGTGTTTAAAAGTTTTCTACAAGCCGCTTTCTTACTTGTGGATTGGTTCTAACACGTAGAAATAACTTCCTGACCTGTCACAACGTGCCTCTCTGGGTGGTATATTGAAATGGGCTTCTTGTAGCTAAGACGCAGGAAGCGTCTCTGTTTGATGAGCTGTGACCAAAAGGAACAAGGTATTTTATAAAAGTATTGAGTATCCCTGCCTATGAATGATAACATTTCCAGATCGCGCCATCGCCAAAGCCCCAAGCTAGATTTACATCTTCTCATGAGTAGCCATAAGAGAACCTAATGATACGAGTCAGTGTCATATTTTTAATGTAAGACAATGAAGACTTACCGATGAATGTGGTGATGAGACGGCTGCGGACTTGGCAGATATCTTCGGGAACCAGCCAGATGGTTGCACCGAGCTTTCGGGCAATGCTGATGCTCAGCTTGGCGTTCAAATATGCGTCCTCGTCAGTTTGACCAGGTGTCACAAGGTCGTAATCGACATAGCTGCTCTTCATTCCGTTCAAGACATCCAGAAGGAAGATACCGGAACCGATAGCTGGATCCTTGAAAGAGCGGATGGCAGAGTTCCTCCCACCCTTTCGTGACATATCATTTGCCCATCGCACCATTTCTGAGTCGGTAATCTCTCTCTTGCCAAGCTTCTGAGCAAGCGATGACAAAGTGATAGTAATGTTCTTGCGCATTAGCTGCCACACAAGACCAAGAGTCAACGTCCTCTGTCCGTCAGTAATGTCGGCGCCCTGGATACCCACTAGCGAGAAGCCATTTTGCTTGCCTAGCTCAATCGCATAGTTGGTGTTTTCCACGGCCTTAAACCTCGACATCTCCCCTCCGTGAGCGGGTCGTTTGTTGACGTGTCGAGGGTTGACAGAACCAGGGATAACCTTCTCATAAGCCTGAAGAAGGATGCTACCGTCACGGAGATCATCAAAGAAGGACACGACCGCAGGCTGGACATCCAAGCTGTTAAGCCACAATGTGAAGACGCGAGCCTCACGTTCTCCTTCTGCATCAAAATCTTCGACCTCAAGTTTCTCTTCTTCGGTAATGGGGTCTAGAGCAGGATGGTTGTTGAAGAGATTGGCAACAAAAGCCAGGTTGAGCTTAGGATTTCCTGCGACAAGAGACTTGGGTGTCAAAAACTTGCGGCAGCCGAGCTTGTCAGCTTCCTGAAGGACTGCCTCGGCTCGGTCATGCAGATCTTGCTGTTGCAAAGGTGCACGAGTGACTCCATACTCAGGACCGATCTGTGCGAGGAGAACCGCATAGTTCTCGCCATCCTTGACATCAGAAGAGAAATTGTTAACCCTATGGGTTGTCAGTCTGACGAAAAGTGATTATGAGTGACTGTCAACTTACGTGCGAGACCACTTAGCAGCCTTCAGATGGTAGTTGAACCATCGAAGAAGAATTTGTTCAGGGGGCAATCGGAGGAATTGCTCAAGGGTCTCATCCTCTTCAAGCAGCCTATACAACTCAGGGTGAAGCTTGATATCAATCTTACCCAGAAGTCCCCGTCGAATAATCTGCCAGATCAGACCCAAAATGAGATGTTCCCTGACTTCGATGATGTCGCCCGCACCAATATTAACGACGGAGCAGCCAATACCCTTGGCTGACTCAATGACAATGTTGTTGTTTTCACTCATGTGAAAAGCATTGAGGCTCTTGATCTTCCTGCCGGGTATGTTGAGGACACGCTCATCAATAGTGTCAGGAACGCTGTCGTTGATGAGCTTGGCCAGGACCAAACCATCCTTGCACTCGTCAAACATTTCGAAAGTATCGGTGGGGAAGGGTAGACGGCTATCGATATCGGCATCACCAGCCAGCACGGCATTGATGTGGCGAGTGAACTCGGTACGTTCGTCCTCATTGATAGTATGGGTGATGTTGGCATTGGAGCCTTGAACCTGAATCTTGCCGCTCACGCTGCCCTTGGAGGCATGGCCACCAGTACGCTGCGCGACGACACCACCACTTCCTCCTCCGGCTGAGGGAGTCGGCCCTGTGGACATGCGCTTCTGAGCCGGGGAAGATTCGCGAAGCTTGGCGACAAGCTGGTGCCGCTAGGGTTAACATCGTGTAGAGATATTTGCTCAAACGAATCGAAACTTACGCTCACGTAGTCCTCAAGCTCAACACGCCGCGAAGAGTCAAGTTCGACTTCCTTTAGTGCCTGGCGCACCACATCGTAAGGCTGGTTTTCGCTCTGTTGTGTGGCCTTGATAGCGGTAGCTTCGTCGAGGTACCCCTTGTCGTCAACATCAAGTCGCTGGAAAGCATCGGACAAGCCGAAGATCTCATTTTGTTGAAACTGAGGAAACTTCCTATCACGATACTGTCAACATGGCCATGCAGCCCGTGAGATCCGACGCGACCGACCTCTGGAGTTTTAGAACGTTCATGGCGGGGGGGATTGAGCGCTAACGAGGGGCGCTTCGATAGAAAGAGACTGCTAATAAGAAAGAAGGGCGTCGTGTTCCGTCGGGTCCTTGCAATGGCCAAGCAATTAGAAAGGCAGAGGAAGGACAGAGAAAAAGTAGTCCGACGGTCCCTATTATGAGTTGAAGATGATGATGCGAGAATTGGGCACCTGAAAGGAGAGGGACCACTCACTGCATTTGAGGTGGCAGAGGTGGGGGAGGTCCTTGGTAGCACCCATCCCGTCCTAGCTCAAATACTTCCGCATTGCTGCAGATCAAGTATCCCCGACCCTGGACAAGGTACCTCTCGGTGCTGATAGGGAGCCGCTATACTTTGGACGTGAAACACTATACTCATGTACTGAGTCACTGCGGGGAGCTTCCTGTCGAGAGCCTTCCATTTTGGTGCTCGAAGCGGTGATGTAATGGGCACTTTTGAGTTGGCAGTGCAGCATAGCTTTCTGCTACCTACATTCAAGTTTATTACCTACGCGTGTTCGCAAGCGCTGACGACAGGATTTTAGGCATACATGTTTAGGCTGCTCTATTCTCGTTTGCACCTAGAATTACAGGCAGACACTGAAATCACTTGAGCCAAATTTTATTGCGTTGCAGGAACGATTTGTACCTCCCAGGCTCAGTACCTACCTAAGGTACCTACCTGAGGTAAGGTAGGGAATAAAAACAAAGGGCTGGCCTCTATTGATGCCAAAATGATAAAAGCTATCCGTCAGGTGAACATCTACTGGTTAGGCAGATAGGAAGGTATTTAATCTTTAGTTATGTAGGTATATGTTATAACCAAATTACGTAGTCTCAGGGGAGGATCAAGATATTCATACAAAACTTTTTCTTAAATGTTAGATTTTTATTTCTCAAGATTCGACTCGACCTTTCTACCGGGCAGCTCAATACTTTTTGTCCTTTACTACGGTGTACTTAGATCAGATCTAAGCCCCACGCAGTTGCGTAAGACCTATCACTCCCATGTGTTTTACTTCCATTCGCATGGCAGGAGGTTGTTTTTTTAATGGAGAAAGGCCAATAAAGAGAGTGAAAAAAAAATAAAAGAACTAGGCAAAACAAAAGCCATTATTATCCACCCAGGGTCATTCAACAATTATCTCAAGGATAAGCCACATTAGATTGCATACTTTGCAGTCACCCGTCCTTCTTAAAAAAGCCGTCATTTTGCCGCCAAGATGTCTCATTGCAAATTCTGCGAGGAGGCTTTGGTGTTGCGTCTCGATCCAGAGGACGTGGATGAGCCGAGCGTTGCAGGTCCCTCAGAGTCATCGGTTCCCGATGACCTTGAACTACCCTGCGGTTGTCACTTTCACTGGTAGGTTAGGCCATCATGATCTGATTCACATTATATGGTACTTCATGATATATGGTAGAATCACGGCTAACGGTAACAGGCAATGTTTGTTAGATCAGTCTTCTGACATAGCACTCTCTCTCGAATGCCCGAGTTGTAGTACCTACCTACCGGTCAACAATGATGGACCATCGGTGACCAACACATTCCTTTCTACATCCCCGGGCTCTGCCATTTTCACAACATACACAAACGAGGGCGGTGTTCAGGAAAAACTGGATATTCTGCCATCAATCACAGAGGAAGCATATCTCGAGAGCTACCCAGAGACACGCCCAGCCCGTGCACTACACGTCATGTGTGCTGAGGGTGATATTGGAGGTATTGTTGAGCTGCTTCGCGATGTTAGTGATGAGATTGAGGACATGGCATCTTTTGTGACGTACCAGGACCCTCTCGCGGATATGAAGAGTGGATTGCACCTAGCTGTCGAGAATGCTCAAGAGGAATCCCTTTGGCTTCTGCTCTGGCTGTGTTCTACGATTCCGGATTCGTCGTTTCCCGATTATGCTCGCTCAGTAGCTGAAACGGTAGGCGTTGGTCGTCTGTCAGTGGCCAAAGAAAAAGATATTCGTGGATTGCGAGATGGCCATGATAGGACAGCTGCCGACCTCGCTCAACAGCAGCAAGGACAATGGGGATCGGTACTTCAAACGGGTATACTATCGTTATAAGACCAGCATGCACTTCTTGTTACTGGTAAATGACCTGGGCTGAAACATTGTGGTTAATGGCGTTGATGAAGCAAGAAAAAGACAAGGAAGGAAAGGAAGATGGTTGTACGCGCATCTTCTTTAACCCAAATAAAGCATTCGCATGGCTTTCTCGAACGTGCAAATAGTGACTTCTCTGAAATACCTCTGTTAAACATGGTGATTAGAAGAGAATCCACAGTATAGTAGTTAATATTTCAGCTGAAGTCCGTAGCCAAATATAGCCTCAGCCTAAGCGGCCTGAAGAAAGAAGATGCTCTTTCCTCTATCTCGGACCACGCAAAAGGCTAGAATTTCCATGGCTTATATAGGAGGTAGATTTAAGTTGTTCATTCAGGTTATAAACCAAATTCTCGGTGCGAATATGCATGGTATTCAGATGGGACCCACTACTTCAGGCACACGCTTGCGATACGTGACCTGTGTCGTCACCCCCATACCCTTGTACCTATTATATGTCAAGTAACTTTGGAACGTCATCTTTCACATAAGTGTGGAACATGCTTACCACAGTTCGAGGGATACGTTGGTGTGGCTGAAAGCTATCATTCAAACCTTCAATCGACAAGACTTTTGTTCTATTCTGATTCGCCGTTTGTGGTAACCTTAATCATAAGGGACCAACAATAGCGACGTTAACCAGACGATAACCAACGTACCCGCAAGAGCTAAAAAGACCCCGAACATTGAAATTACAATCTTTGTGAGCCAGGCGTTACTCTGGCTATAGCACGCTTACCAACACGGCCACTCGCCTACCCTGTCCTGCAAGAGCGGTCTGCATTATCGCTCTCTCGCAAGATCCCTCTAAGTACATGGCTAAGGGCATTCAGCGTAACCATGGCCTCAGGAGCAGCAGATAAGAAGACTGAGAAGTCATACTTGAGCTCTGCAGTTGATTCCATTAATCCTTGGGCTGCTAGTCGCAGTACAAGTCCCACGCAGAAAACCAAGCCAGAAGAAGAGACCCGTCCCGCTGCTGCTCCTGCTAATCCCGACGACCACAGCACTACTCATTTGTATGGCCAGAGCTTTCAGACGTACCCTTCAGGATGTACTCCTCTAAAAGTTCAGTGGTTTCATGCTGTAGATGTAAGACGATCACAGTCGTGACAAGACCATCACTGACTATACTGGCAGGTTCCCAAGCGGAAACCTCAGCTGAGCCGGCCAACCAGGCCTGAGAAGCCTTCAACACAGCCCGAAAAGGCATTGGGAGTCCCAAAGAAATATAGTGCCTTTTCTTCTTCCGACTCAAAAGCTTTAGAGGCAGAATACCAGAGGCTGCTCGAAGAAATGGAGAATACCCGGAGTCAGACTCCCGGAAGCATGCGCTTGGTCTCGAGAAAGCGCAAAGCGGATGGGACAGATGCCACCACAGAACAAGCTCTTGGGCTCTTGGAACCTCGTTCAAATGGCACTCGCGTCCCCGTAAACGAAGATTTCCTATTTGATGTTGATATTGAAATCCGAGAGTTAGCCCCTGTTTATTGGCTTGGTCCGGTGTATGACGGTATGTCGCATGGTAACTTACCATTCACTCTGCTGATTCAAGGAAGTTCGACGAGGAACCTGGTTTTATCAAGAGGGTTCGAACTTGCGCCCTTGTGAGGAAAACCTCGCCGCCCAACTTGAAGAAGTATGTGTAGAGAACCATCTCTATCCATTACCTCACCTAACATGCTCTTTAGGGTTACCTTAAGATGAAGCCATGGCTAAATTCTAGTAAGGCAAACTTGGTTTCAATGTTAGTGCTATAACTAAATCGCTGTTCAGCCCGAGATCGTAGCCAATCGAGGACAAGGAGAAATTTAACACCGAAAGCATCGCGAGAAAACCTTAGGTCAACATCCAAGGAGCCAGCGGAGCCTACTGACCAGCCTCAAGTCGCTGAGGCTTCAACAGA
Organism: Fusarium abutilonis; assembly: GCA_021655885.1. Lineage (NCBI taxonomy): Eukaryota > Fungi > Ascomycota > Sordariomycetes > Hypocreales > Nectriaceae > Fusarium > Fusarium abutilonis. Next base: position 75,295 of record JAJJWN010000043.1, read on the forward strand.
CCTATCCTCTCGCAATCAAGTCCAGCCCCAATCATACCGACTATTTGGGACATACATGAGCAGCATGGCCACTTACCATGACGCAAATACCGCCTACCTGAACACGGACGGGATGCTTTCATGGGTGACTTCCTCTGTGTACCAAAGGTTTGCTGGAGGGAGCTATATGAGCGGAGTGAAACTAGTCCGTGGTTATTCGGAGCCTAGCAAAAACAAGGAGAAAGACACAGAAAAAGGCAAGATTGACGAGCATCAGTCTGATTTTAGCGAACAAGCTCTATCGCTGGATGAAAAGCAGCAAAAAATACTAAAACGAAGATCCGCTCCGCCTTCTACGAGTGCCTCACATGATGGACCAGTAAAAGATGGCGAAGAAGGCAACCCGGATAAAGATCCTCATCATTCAACACTTCAGCGACAGTTATCTTCCCTTCTTGAAGGCGAAGGAAAGACCAAAGCTGAAAAGGAGGAAGAGATTCGCCGCCGTGAAGAACAAGAGATACAAGATGACTATAACGCACAGGCAGGCGAAACCCAAGGCCGTGAAATAGAACATCTAGTACTTGTGACGCACGGAATCGGCCAACTCCTCAGTTTACGGTATGACGCTAGGGAAGCAGCGATCTAATTATATCAGTATCAGGCTAATCACAACCAGAATGGAGAGTGTCAATTTCGTCCATGATGTCAACGTCCTCCGGAAGACCATCAAATCTGTTTATGCCAATTCAGCTGATCTGAAGGCATTGAACACGGAGCTCGGAGTAGGACCAGGAAACTGCAGAGTACAGGTCCTTCCAGTATGCTGGAGGCATCTATTGGATTTTCCCAAGAAGCGCGAGAAGAAAGGCGAGCGCGACCTAGGGGATGTCGACGGCGATGAAGACGAATGTGAGTAGCGCAGAGCTTTCACCTGCTGATAGTAATGTTGCTGACTTGGGTGATTTGACAGACCCGTCTCTGGACGATATAACCATTGAAGGGGTGGCTTTCGCTCGCTCCCTGATATCAGACCTTGCTTTGGATGTTCTGCTATATCAAAGTTCGTACAAGGCGCAAATCTCAAGGATCGTACTCAACGAGTGCAACCGAATCTTTAAGTTGTTTAAAGAGAGGAATCCCGAGTTCAAAGGCAAAGTGCACTTGATGGGTCATTCACTTGGGTCTGCCATCCTCTTTGACCTGCTTTGCAAACAGAAACAGGATCAGCCCGCAGAGTCAAAGTCACTCTTACGAATTTGGCCAGGCCAGGAACGTTCAGAGCCGGCAAGTAAGGACTCTGAGCTTAAGTTGGAATTTAAAGTGGAAGACTTCTTCTGTTTAGGTTCACCAGTCGGCCTCTTCCAGATGCTTAAGGGACAGTGCGTTTACCCCGTCCCTTGAAGAGGTACTACCTTGTTACTAACCGGCTTTTTAGAACTATAGCGGCCAGATACCGCAGCCCGCCATGGAATAACAGCAATATGCAAGGGCTAGATAGCAAAGACGACATTCTGCGAACAACACCCCTTGTCCCAGGAGTTGAAGATATATCCCCAGTAACAGGTCTCCCCACGGCAGTTTCATCACCAAAGGTCCAGCAGCTTTTCAACATTTTCCATCCATCAGACCCCATTAGCTACCGCCTCGAACCCCTGATATCACCTTCCATGTCGACTCTGAAGCCTCAGTTGTTGCCATACACGAAGAGAGGAATATTTGGCAATGTTGCACCGCAGGGGTTGACCGGAATCGGGGCAAAGGTCGGACAGAGCGTCAGCGGATTGTGGTCAAGCCTGAGCGCCGGCATCGCTAGTAACCTACTCAATCGGTCTCTTGGACTGAGTAGCGAAGAGGTGGCTCGAATCACGGCCAACGCAAGTCAGGGAGAAGGGCATAGCACTGAAGCTACGGGAGACAAGGCAGCGATAGGCCGAGGAGTATCCAGCGCTGCTGAGAAACGTGAAGCTACAGACGCACGTATGAAGAAGCTTGCAGACACTGCAACCGGAAACGCTACGTCTGATCCGGGAGCGAGTGATCACATCCCGACACTGATCGATGATGAGCTTGAGACTTTATTCTCAAAATTCCAAAAGAGCCGCACCCAGCCATCCAAGGATGGAGAGGCGACAATCGCAACCGATGAAGATCAGAAGGCGCGCAAGATGCGCAGAGAAGAAGCCAAAGTTCGAGCACTTAACCGTAATGGTCGGGTTGATTACAGCATCCAAGAGTAAGTATTTCCAGGGCAGCTATGGGACTGCACATTGGAAAAAAGTGAGATCAAGGAGACTAATAACGAGTATAGGAGTGTTTTGGACTTCAATCCAATCAACACGATTGCATCACATATGGCATACTGGGCTGATGAAGACGTTAACCATTTTGTTCTTTCACAGTTGCTGTCGAAGCGAACAGGCAAGAAGAGTAAGTTCGAGGCTTCACCAGAAAATGATTCAATTTGAGCAAAGGGTAGAAACGTAGAAATCTATACTAGAGTTACTTGAGTTGCTAAGTGAGAGATAACGACTTGGTCGCTTTTTGAAGAACAACACTAGACCACTTTCTAAATCAAGTTTTACATGAATCCATAGACCACCACTTCACATGGTGAATTTGTCTATCAGAGAGAGAACTTGATAGCCCTTGAAGTAGCCCTATTGAAAACTATGAACAGCTATAAGTTGGTGAAAGGCAAAACCTAGCATGTATCATATTAACTTATACAAAGTAGATAGGCGGAGATTAATTTAAGGCCGAGAATTCGTAATCAAATCTAGACACAGATGCCATTAGATTCTAGAGTAGTAACAGCACTGCCCAGAGTTTAGGTACCTATTTAACAAGAGGGCTGTGAGGTTCATTCACCGAATGATTCATTTGACGCCTCAGGTTTGGGTGGTTGGCGCCCACCCCGCAGTGTCGACAGTAGTTGTAGGGTGGGGCACGACAGTCTGCGCCGATGGAAATTTTGCGACTCACTCCAACTCTCATCTCAATTATATCGCCTTTTGCGCTGCGACCTCAAGCCGTTGGTCATGTGCGTCGCATGTAAACACCGACAACTTCAAGCTGCTTTATTTTCGAGCCTGTAATGATCTAAGCTTCACGAGCTGTGCATACCGAGTACCCGCAGACCCGAGGTCGACTTCTTGTTCCCATCGACGTCTCATCTTGCAGCTCTTCCGCGACGATCGAGTGCTTCACTCGTCCGATTTTGAACCTGCAGTCTACAATCTCCACGCACAATAATGGCTGTCGCTGTGTCTGTCGACAGCCCCGTCAAGCAGCAGCTTGTGGATAAGCTGCCGAAGCGATTCAAGGGCATCAAATTCGGCATTCAGTGAGTCAACTACGCATTTGCCATTGTGTTCCGCGACTTGTTGCTAATTTACTCTCCTCTTACAGATCCAACCAGGATATCGCTAATCAAGCCGTGCTCGAGGTTTCCGATCGTTTGCTCTACGACATTGAGAACAACCGCGCCCCGTATCGCCACGGCCCGCTCGATTCTCGACTTGTGAGTAATGTTCTTCTCTACCAACTCGAAACGTTCTAATGTGAGATTTGTGTTCTTTTTAGGGCACTTCTAGCAAGCAGGGGCGATGCTCTACTTGTCAGGAATCTCTGAAGGACTGCAATGGTCATTTTGGCCATGTTCGGCTTCCGTTGCCTGCTTTCCATGTCGGCTACCTCCGCTTTATTATGTCCATTTTGCAAGAAATCTGCAAGGTAAGTTAATACTTGGAAAGGAGATAACTGCGCTTGGGGTTCTGATTCTTTACTAGGACTGCGGTCGAGTCTTACTCGAAGAACCTGAACGGCAACAGTTCCTCAAGGAGCTAAGACGACCATTCTTGGATAATTTACGACGAACTCAAATATGCAAGAAAATAAATGAGCAATGCCGGAAGATTAAAACATGCCCTTACTGCGGCTCTCTCAATGGACAAATCCGAAAGATTGGCGTACTTAAGCTTGCTCACGACAAGTTCGTTTCTTACAACAAGTCCACCTCTGCAAAGAAGGTACCTCCTGAAAGCAAGATCAAATTCGATAACTCCTTTAACGAGGCCAAACGAGAAAACGCCGAGCTTGATAAGCATCTTCGGAAGGCCATGGAGGATCTCAACCCACTCCGGGTCCTTAATCTCTTCAAGATGATCAGTCCTACAGATTGTGAGCTTCTAGGCCTTGATCCGGCCGAAGGACGACCAGAGATGTTCATCTGGCAGTTTCTGCCGGCCCCTCCTGTTTGCATTCGGCCATCCGTCGCTCAGGACAATGCTAGTAATGAAGATGATATTACCACCAAGCTAGCCGACATTGTCTGGGTCAGCGGTATGATTCGTTCGGCCTTGCAGAAAGGCTCACCAGTTCAGACCATCATGGAGCAGTGGGAATACCTCCAGACCCAGATTGCTATGTATGTTAATAGCGATGTTCCTGGCCTACAGCAGCCTGGTTTTGGTAAAGCTACAAGGGGTTTCTGCCAACGTCTTAAAGGCAAGCAGGGCCGTTTCCGTGGAAACCTTTCAGGAAAACGTGTCGACTTTTCTGGAAGAACCGTCATCTCTCCAGACCCCAATCTAGGTATTGACCAAGTTGCAGTACCCGAGCTGGTTGCGAAGAACTTGACTTATCCCGAAAGGGTACAGCGGCATAACATTGAGAAGCTGCGCCAGTGTGTTAAGAATGGACCGGACATCTGGCCTGGAGCCCAACGTGTCATCAAATCGGACGAGGGCGGCTATCTGCAGTCTCTGAAGTTCGGCAACAGGGAGTATATAGCTCGAGATCTGAAGTTCGGCGATATCGTTGAGCGTCATCTTGAGGATAACGACATTGTTCTTTTCAACCGTCAACCTTCTCTCCATAAGCTCAGTATCATGAGCCATCTTGCCAAGGTTCGTCCATGGAGAACTTTCAGGTTGAACGAATGTGTTTGTGGGCCCTACAATGCCGATTTTGACGGAGACGAAATGAACCTCCATGTGCCACAAACGGAAGAGGCTCGCGCTGAAGCTATCAACCTGATGGGTATCAAGCACAACCTGGCTACACCCAAGAACGGTGAACCTGTTATTGCCGCAACACAAGATTTCATCACAGCAGCTTTCCTACTAAGTAGCAAGGATCGCTTCTTTGATCGAAAGACGTTTACCTACCTGTGCATGCATATGATGGATGGCAAGACGCACTTAGATATGCCACCGCCAGCCATCATCGCACCCCAAGCGCTCTGGACTGGAAAGCAGCTATTCAGCATGCTGATGCGGCCAAATAAAGACTCGCCCGTCAAAGTCAATCTTGATGCCAAATGCAGAGCGTATAAAGCTCGACCTGGCCAGTGCCCCGATATGGACCCTAACGATGGTTGGCTTGTTGTTCGCAATTCAGAAGTGATGTGCGGGCGCATGGATAAGTCTACTGTCGGAACAGGCAAGAAGGATTCAATATTTTATGTGATCCTGCGCGACTTTGGACCAGATGAGGCTGTCATCGCTATGAATAGGCTGGCTAAGCTTTGCGCGCGACAACTGACAAATCGAGGCTTCTCAATTGGTGTAGGCGACGTCTTCCCAACGGAATCACTGAATCAAGAGAAGGAGAAGCTTGTTGCCGTCGCTTATAAACAGTGTGATGATCTGATTGAGACATTTAAGGCAGGAAAGCTCGAAAAAGCTGCTGGCTGCAATCAAGAGCAAACCCTGGAAAACTCCATGTCCGGTATCCTGAGTAAGGTCCGACAGCAGGCAGGTGCCTACTGTGTTGACACGTTGAGCCGTAACAACGCACCGCTTATCATGGCTAAGTCTGGATCGAAGGGTTCAGACATTAACGTGGCCCAGATGGTTGCCCTAGTCGGACAGCAGATTATTGGTGGTTCGCGTGTAGCCGATGGTTTCCAGGATCGCACGCTTCCGCATTTTCACAAGAATGCTCGGCAACCTCCTTCAAAGGGTTTCGTCAAGAACAGTTTCTACACAGGACTTTTCCCTACCGAGTTTATCTTTCACGCTATGTCAGGCCGTGAAGGTCTGGTTGATACGGCTGTCAAGACTGCCGAGACTGGTTACATGTCTCGACGGCTAATGAAGTCGCTTGAGGATTTATCTACACAATACGACGACACAGTTCGAACCTCTGGAGGCGGTATTGTCCAATTTCAGTTTGGTGCGGACAAGCTCGATCCTGTGGACATGGAAGGCTCGGCAGAGCCAGTTCATTTCCAGCGAACCTGGACACACGCAGAGAGCTTGACCACAGATAATAGCGAGACCTCTATGACACCAGAAGAGATCAGATCTTTCTGCGATTCCGTTCTGGAGACTGAACGACGACGCTACGTCAGGCGCGGCCTATTGCACAACGAGATCCTGGACTATGATGACACAACTGATTACGGCATTGATGAGCACGAAGGCGCGAGAGGATTCCTCAAGGCCATAGAACGTCATGTTGAAGGATTAGCGTCGAAATTAGAGCAAGTGAGAAAGCTTGCTGGGTTTGATGGTGATAGGATGGTGAGGCCGACAGCTCAAGATCACGCCGACAGGACTGCTAAAGTCACATTATCCACCCTCCGACTTTTTATCAAAATGTGCCTTGAAAAGTACAAGAAGGCGCATGTTGAACCGGGACATGCCGTCGGAGCTGTCGGCGCCCACTCAATTGGTGAGCCAGGTACTCAGATGACACTCAAGACCTTCCATTTTGCTGGTGTCGCTGGCATGAGTATCACTCAGGGTGTGCCTCGAATCAAGGAAATTATCAACGCATCCAAAGCCATCAGCACTCCGGTCATTACATGCCCACTAGAGAACAACGAGCAGATTGAAGCAGCACGAGTTGTCAAGGGACGAATCGAGAAAACATATATTTCGGATGTTTTACGATATGTGGAAGACGAGTGGCGCACGACTGAGGGCAATGTTGTTCTACAGATCGACTCCACCGCTCTTTCAGACATGCATCTAGGTATTGGACCTTACGATATTGCCGAGGCCATCTGCAAGCAACGAAAGTTGAAGGTACAAAGAGACGACTTATCGATCGACGGAGAGAGAATTATAGTTCGCGTGCGTGATGTTAGCGATCCTGCGGCTAAGAGAACAACTGCCCGAAGCAAAGCTGCTGCAGCTGAGACCGGCGACATGCTGCTGAGGGCTAACTTCCTCCGACGAGCACTTCCCAATGTACCCATTTCTGGTTATCCTGAAGCCACGCGTGCAATCATTCAAACATCAGAACAGAATACTCACACCGTTCTGGTTGAAGGCTACGGCCTTCGAGAATGTATGACTACCGAGGGTGTCATTGGCACAAAGGCCCGCAGCAATAATGTCATGGAATGCCGTGACGTGCTGGGTATTGAAGCTGCCAGAACCACCATCGCTGACGAAATTGGTGAAGTAATGGGCGACATGGGTATCGACCCGCGCCACATGCAGCTTCTGGCGGATGTAATGACCTATAAAGGTGAAGTACTCGGTATCACTCGTTTCGGTTTATCCAAGATGCGCGATAGCGTACTGCAACTGGCCTCCTTTGAAAAGACCCCAGATCATCTCTTTGAAGCGGCCGCTGGCATGAAGACAGATCAAATTGAGGGTGTCAGTGAGTGTATTATCATGGGCCAGACGATGACGGTCGGTACTGGCGCGTTCCAAGTTGTTCGTCGCTTGGGTATCCGGGAGGGAGATGTCAAACAGAAGCCAACACTGTTTGAGGATGCTTGGGCTGCGGAGACGGCATTGAAGCGCAAGACTCGCCGGAAAATATAGAGAAAGGCTGCGACTCGTCTGTTAGAACCAAAGGGCTGGAGTGAGGGATTCATTTCAAATATAGCGATACCATAAGGAACTCTAATGTTCTTCTCAAACTACCTGGAGCCTGTTCCGCCAACAAACGAATAAACTAATAGTTGTTTGTTATGTGACCCAAGTTCTATTGTGACTCTCAGCTGCCTGGACGCTCGTTGTCTCGGTACTCCAATTCGACATGGGCTGTGCCACGTGATCCCACCCAGTGCATCTCACAAGGAAACGTCGTGAACACCATCATTCGGCATCCACTCTTGAAACAATTTAGAGGTCTTGAAACAAATATTTCCAATGTGTGGACGGTATGCATTGGCTCTGGTGAGTTAGGAGGTGGTCGACGGAGACATTTATTCTCTAACACGGACTTATAGCGGCCGTCGCAGATTCGCCAGATGCTCGAGGAAGATGGCCTGGAAGTTGATGATGCGCCTCCAGATTCTGGTGATGACGCTCCTCGAACCAGCTACAACTTTGCGCCTGGCTATCAAGGCATTGTATATCGTGCCGATACCGCAGATCAAGGCATTGGACGACAAGACAAGCATCGAGACGACGAAGAGACCACTCCAGAGCGTCCTATGCAGCCTGACCGATGCTCAGTGCATTTCAGTTACAAGCTTCAGTCTATGAAATGGGGTCTGATACCGTTTTGGACCAAGCAAAACCCGGATTACGGGTCGATGCTCAAGACCATCAATTGTCGTGATGACTCGCTCAGCTCTCCAGGAGGCATGTGGGCCAGCATGAAGGCTCGCAAGAGATGTATAATCATCGCCCAGGGCTTTTACGAATGGCTCAAAAACGGCAAGGACAAGGTGCCGCATTATGTCAAGCGAAAAGATGGCCGCTTGATGTGTTTTGCTGGTCTTTGGGACTGCGTACAGTATGAAGGTAATGAGGCACCCTGGACAAGAATGCGAAGCCTGACTAACTTGGATGATTTAGGATCTCACGAGAGACTCTACACATACACCATTATTACCACTGATTCAAACTCAGAGCTAAAGTTTCTCCACAACCGCATGCCAGTGGTGTTTAATTCGAGCTCGCCGGCTATCAGGACATGGCTAGATGCATCTCGAAACGAATGGTCTCATGAGCTGCAGTCGCTATTGAAACCTTTTGTGGGAGAGTTGGAAGTCTACCCAGTTTCCAAGGATGTCGGTAAAGTCGGCAATAACTCGTCGACATTCATTTTACCACTGGATAGCAAGTATAATAGATCGAATATTGCAAACTTCTTCCTTGACGCTAAGCAGAAGAAGGAATCAACAGCAGAAGACTTACAAGGTGATCTTGCAAGCTCTAATGCAGAGAGCAAGGATGAGGCTGGGCAAAGCATTGGTAACGTTGATAAGTCACTGAAATCTGATATGTTAATAAAGGAGAAACGCCAGGCTTCGGAAGCGTTTAATCCTGAAGATACACCCAGCAGCATAACGAAACGACAAAAGTCGCAAGATAAACAGAGAATCAGCGCAACTCAGAATAAAACAACAGGGGGTAGTAAAGCCAGAAATGAAAAATTACAAAAGATAACAGAGTATTTTAGTAGTATTTAAATATATTTATAATAAAATAATATATATAATACTTTTTTATATATATTAAGATAAAAGAAAAAATATATTTTAGCTTTATTATAAGTTACTTTAATTTATTTATAAGGA
>JAJJWN010000044.1:0-88133 GCA_021655885.1 Fusarium abutilonis
CTTCAAGGGGGAAGATCTCAATCAAAAATGTGAGCTTACAGGGGTGGTTCCGTCCCGCTCTCAGGGGTATGTAGGTAGGTATTCGTTCAATCTTTTTTACACGGTACAGTACTCTTCGTCTTCAACAATTAACTCTCGCGTATGAACATTACTCCGTACAATGATGATGTCAACAAAACTCAATAACCTCTCTCCTAAGTCTTCTGGAATTTCCCCCAGTACAATTTCATCTCATCTCATCTCAAAGTCTACAGTGACATCCCGAGATTTGACCTTTCAGCAAATCATAAGTCGACGGCATATTAAATTAGCCCGTGACATGCTCACCCAGCCAATTCATTTCCCACCTACTGAATCCGGCAAGTACTCGGGCACTACCTTTGGCCACTCTAACGCTTCACCCGGGAATAAGTACTGTCTCAGTACATCTCACTTACACCGACAACCCCTGATCTGATCACCGCAACAACAAAGTCAGAGTCTACAGGGGACAATCTATAAACGCTACAAGACCGGATATGTTATGGATACGAACACAGCATGCGAAAGTTGACTAGATACAGCACGGCTCAAGATACGCCTTGTTCCGTATCCGGAGATGCTCAATAACGGCCACCCATTAAACTTGCTCCTCTCACAGCTAGCCACTAAACGCAGTTCTAGAATACCATTCCAAAATACCAACCTTAGCCTTCTACCTAGCAGCCTTGCCGGTCTGTCGGCATTATAATGTATGTACTTGTCGTCGGTGGCTGTAGAGTTTATCCCCAGACTCAGGTACTTGTAGAGGCGGTGCCACGCTAACCTCACCGTATGCCCTTGGCGGCGCTACAGTAGACGCATGCGAAAAGCCTCTCAAGCCAACTGGGCTGAATATGGAATTGTCACTTCGAGTTTGATCAAAGAAAATATTGTACCAGCAATGAGCAGGGCAAACAATGGTTGTTTGCTTGCCTTTATTATTTCGTGACAGCAAAGCTAAAAACTACTTCCCATCCATGACATGAGCTGATGGTGAAGAATGCCTCGCCCCTGATCAGCCGTCCTTGTGCGGCGCAGGCTCATTAACAATTTATCTGACAAAGATCTCCCTCCAAAAATGACCTGTCCAAGGTCGTCGATGCTTGCAGAGCATGTATATGAGTATGAATATGTGCCACTCCAAAAAAAAAAAAAAAAAAAAGAATAATAGTTATGAAAACGCCGTTTTGTCAGTCCAAAGTAGAGAGTGATTGAGTATTTAACGCCGTGGTCTTCTTGTCCAGCAGAATATGTAGTATGCCGAAACCTTGAGTGCGCCTTATGACTTCGCCCTAAGACCCATTGGGTCCAAATACAGAAGAAACCGAGACAAAGGAGAAATAATATTAGAGGCGTCTAGCACCCAATCCGTTTAGTGTTGCCCAGTCATAATTCGTCAGAAAGTTGAAGGTGAGGTATCTTCCTCTATACCTTGACGCTGCGTCGTCGCGCCGCCGCCGCCAATCCCGCCCGCAAGCGGCTGCGAGTGCTGTTTGGCGTCATTGGCGATGCTGGTTCTGACATAGGTGACATGGGCGACATAGGGGCTGATGACATCCTCCGTTGAGCCATCTCGTGGTAGGTCGGCGCCTTGTGCAAGATAGGCTTGGGGGCAGACTGCTCCTTTGCCTCAGAGCTGGTAGCTGACTCTTCTCGGACCTGCTCCATGGGCAGAGTAGGCGTGTAGAGGGAAAGGTTATCCTTGGATGAGCTGGCGAATTGGGTGTTGAGTGATGGTCGGCTTCGCTTCTTGACCAGGCTCAGAGTACGCTTAAACATGCCAGTGGGCGTCTTTGGTGTCTTTGGTCTCTCAAGTGTCTCTTCTTTGACCTCAGGCTCGGCCTTGGCCGCGAAAGGATCAATGCTCAAGAAATCGGGTTTTGACTTCTCGAGACGGGTGTTGGGGATGCTGCTCGTTCGCGGAGGATGCATAGCCGCGCCGGTGGAAGAGGTGTAGAAAGACATGCGGCGATCGAGAACGGGGAGAGTCGATGTTCTGCGGAGGCTGCTGGGTGGCCGAGAAGCAATAGACATTCGGGATGAAGGTCGAGAAGAAGCCTCGCTGATAATGCTAGGAGTTGCTGATCGGCGAGGCAGTTCGATAACGGAAGGCTTTCCGGCGTATACCACTGAGACCGCCTTGGCAGTGTCCTCATGGCTGCCCCTTCGGTCTAAGGACTTTGATTCATCGCTGCCAGAGTCGAACTCGAAATCGGAAAAGTCGTCGGCGGAAGAGGAAGCATCTTCTTCGGAGGAGAGGTAAACATCATGGGGAGTTGTGAACGGAGCTTGACCCTCGGGAGTCAGCTTGTGAGTTAAAAGACCATCCAAGCACCTTGAAGCTCGGAGTGAGCTTTTGGCGGGCAGAGCAGGAGCTCCTTGCATGGACAATTGTCGCTGTGAAGGAATCATTGTGGTAGGTGTGCTTTCGGGAGAAGACTCGTCGGCGTCGGCAGATGGAGAATAGATGGGAGGTCCGGGGGATAGTGTATCTATTTGAGATTGTGACTGTGATTTTGACTGTTGAGATAGGCGTTGGGCGAGAGAAGTATCTAGTCTAGGTGCCTCAAGCTCCCTTTGTGGATGTTGCGTCACAGCTAGAGACATTGTCGATGTAGTTTCGATTGACTTATTGAATTCCCCTTTGATCGGCCCTTTGACAATAGGGCGGGGATAAAGTAAAAGGGAGAAGCAGAACCGAAGTCGTGAATAATGTCGTCAAGGCCGGCAGCAGTTGATGGCCCGTCGGTTTGGTTTCTGAGACAGGCGTTCCAAGACACTCGAGACCCAAAACCAGACAAGAGACGAAAGCGGAAAGAATGTCTTTTTGGCGAGGGATAGGGAGGGTATCGTTGTATAGACGGAAACTAGAGGGGGGAGACTGAAATTCGATAGTCGAGTACTGTTGAGGGAGAATGGGAGAGTAGAATCGGGGTTCAATAAGAGGCGGCTGGGGAAGAGCATTAATATGAATGGAATGGAATAGTCCCTGAGACTAAGGTCAGGTAAGGTAGCGGGAAGGAAAGTAAACGTGAAAGGTACGTACCTAGACCTGCAGCACAAGGTTCAGCCCAAGTCGAGTGGAGCGTGGGAGCGGCCTGGGATGGGCAGGTCCAAGGTCTCCACTTATCGCCCACATGTGAGCCACATTCTGGTACGAGGATGACCATGAGAAGGAGCCGTCATATCGCACTGTGTACTTGGGAGTGGCAGGGGCGCTTATGGTGGCAGGGGGGCTGGAGGAGTAGCGCAGGCTAGGCAGGGAAAGTGGCAGGGTCTCTCTGAGCATCCTTTGAATCTATTTTTTCCCTTCTTTCTCTGCCGTTGAAAAGAGGCGATAGCATTTTATTGTTGAGGCAGAATCATTTCAGACTCAGACTCAGGCTAGCTATTAGGTTGAATTAGTTGACTCTATCAGCTCACGATGGCGTTAAGAGTCATAATTCTGTACTTTTAGTTACCCAGCTGCCCGGTTCAGCCCCTTGATTTACAGCATCAACAGCCGCCACGAGACACACTCACCCTCTCCTCTGGGCTGAAGACCACTGAAGACCTCGCAGAAGAGAGAGATGGAAGCCACTGTAACCTCAACCATGAGCCACCTGAGTGTGTCTTGGCACTGACCAGGCCCTGTCTGTGCCTGCTCACGCTTCCATCTAGTTTCACAATTCCCCCGCGCTACTCCCAGAAGGATGTAAGAAGGATGCACGTCAAGTGATGAGACTATCAAGAGATCCGTTCACTGTTACAGTACCTCTAGAGACGTCGGCTGCTTCAGATCCCGATTAACGACATACGGGAACGGAATGTCTACTCCAGTGACGCAGTTTGCAAATCTATCTCTTGCGTTTGCTGTGTTGAATGAGTCCTGATCGACATTGACAAAACGTACTGCACGCAGAATGCCAGCTCATGGATGGATGGATATGATCTGCCATATGACGAACTGCAATTGTAAACGGATTGTCAACAGGTTGGGTTGTATGTATGTCTATTAGAACGCTTCATACATCATCTGCGGGCAATTACTATGTATAGGTAAATGCTTTGACGAAATCAAACTTCATGATCTTCACCCAACCTCTCTTCGCTATTGCTGCCCATCCACAATGCACTGCCCAGCGTCGTCACCAGATAACGTAGACGCACAACCAGCCTCTTTGATGTGCAATCAATCTGTTCACTAATAATAAATACAGTACAACAGCAAACAATGTGTGACATTCTCTCAGGGTCCAACCTAATGAATGATAGGCTTTCTTGACATGATCCCTGACCTCGAATTGGTGAGGCTTGCAGTGGGCAAACTTGCATCTACATGTACGTAGCCAATGTCATGATTGAGCTTTTCTGAGCTTTTTTTTTTAGACACCGCTTTCTTCAAGGTTAAAGCCTATTTTTTTTTCATGATCTGCACGGCTGCGACAGTAAACTCTTGTATCATAACCTCGAGCATCTCCCCTGTTAAGCTTCGGAGTAGGCGTTCAAAGAAAGACAAAACTCTGGGGCCCTGGCTGGATTCAACGGCGGTGACACATCAAACTTGACAAGTTAACCGAACAGGAGTCAATCTCGGGTGAGGAGATGACAGTCCGGGGGAGTCCTTTTATGATCCCTGGGCCATTTCAGAGAATAAGCATGATAACTACGATAGAACCTACATGCTATGGTATGTCTACGTAAAATGTGTATGTCTTGCCGCCCGTTATATTGGTTTGAGATGTGGCTGCATGTTTGGTGATGATACTTGTGGTGTTGTAAGGTCTTGGACTCTGCGGCCACGTTTTTCGCGTATCACGTCTTGCCATTTCAACACCAGCGTCAAACCGCTCCACACACTCACACACTCACACTCACACACACTGTGAGTACAGACAAAAAAACACTTCACATTTTGGAACTTATACAACTCATTCACACTTCACACTTACAACAAAGACCCTCTCTTGCTCTGCATCGCGCCGTCTTAGCCTCGTCGATCACAGACCAGGAAGAAGAATCACAATGCATGGCATAGACCTGCACCAACCTGTTGAAGGTATCGCGTAGTCCATTCACGGCATGGCTTTGCAATAGTCATCCCCATTAGACTGCATGATCTTACCAAGGCGAGAGATGCTCTAGTTCTTTTTTTTTTTACTCCTGCGCCAACTTCGCCAACTCAGCAAGCGGATCTCGTAGTGGTAGCATTCAAGCAGGACGGTGCAACACTACTGAATCTTTTTTGTACCTACGGTGGGATAACGCAGGCACGCAGCACGCGATGCGACTCGAGTATGCAGATGTAACGCAGCATCACTCACTTGAGTTAAGAGGGGTACTGTATGTATGTACATTCAATCGGCTCTGAGCAAGCTTGTACATACAGACATACAGACAGACATACAGACCCTCACACTGTTCAAACCTGTATATTGCATTAGTAGCTTGACCTTGGTGATGCAGGAACTTGACAACGCACAATCGAGATTGGACAACCGTCTTTCTTCTTGAGCCGCCCTCTCCCAAGTTCCTCAACAGCCTGATCAACTAACAGCGAGTCCTCGTCCTCCAACTGGTCCCACTAGCATCGGTGATCCGCCGTTGGTCGGCCATAGCATCGTACCAGATGGACTCGTTCTAACCAATCACATCACATGAACCGACCCAGCTACTCCTTGCGAAGTGCCAGACACCCACACACAAAAGTCTGTGGTATCGCCAGACCGACATTTGCTTCGGGTTGGTTCGCGATGGAAAACTACTGTCGCATTTTTTCCCCCTCCGGTAGTCCATCCATCAGAGAGGAATATCCACACAAGAGCCTTCCATGAGGCGGTCCAGCTCCAAGTTCTTTGCCCGGACATGTTCCCAGTTGCTCATCCCTGTCCAACTG
Organism: Fusarium abutilonis; assembly: GCA_021655885.1. Taxonomy (NCBI): domain Eukaryota; kingdom Fungi; phylum Ascomycota; class Sordariomycetes; order Hypocreales; family Nectriaceae; genus Fusarium; species Fusarium abutilonis. Next base: position 5,897 of record JAJJWN010000044.1, read on the forward strand.
AGTTATCAGGAACAGAACAATATGCAGGACAGTGTGCGTCTCTTTACGATGTTCATTTGAAGATCCTCGAGTATCGACAGTTCGCATCCCCTTCCCTTGCAAACATGGATTTCCGACCAGACATGGGAATCTATAAGACGCCGCCGTCTGTCTTTGCCCTTTTACGCTTCACCCTTTGCAGACAGGTCTCGAACCCCTCCATTTCAGAAAACCCCTTGCCCATTTCGTCTCAGGTTGACCGGGCACGTTCGACAGGGTCATCAAGAGAGCGAAAAAGCCAGGGTCCAACGCCCTGTTCCTGTCGCAGGTTGGTCCGTCCGATGCTAGATGATGATGGACACGGAAAATCTTGTTCCAGTCTCAAGTTCTGCACCTGACAGCGGTTTCGTGTTTGACTTTGAGCATGGATCCTCGTCTGATAAGGCCAAGCGATTTTCCCGCTCGTCATGATAACAAGTAACGAACACAGTGAGAGATCCTTCTTGAGATACTTTGGACGGAATCGTACTGGTTTCGGCCGGATGCGATAGTGTCAAACGACATCACACTTTCCGTCCGAGATGAGATGGCCACTTTGCTCCGCTCGACAGTCGGCTTCATATCGCAATTCGTCTATGAGCGCGGCTTTGAGTTGCCAAGGGTCCGGCATTTGCAGATTTCTGCCTCATTCATTATTGAAGCGCAATTAAATCACGATGCTGCGGTATTCGTATCTGTTCATTCTCGGTCAAGGCCGGCCAGTCTGTCATCAACTTGAGGCGGCTTGAATGAAAGGAATGGAGACTCATTGGAATGCCTCGTAAATAAGCTTTGCGACCAGGCCATTCGAGAGTTCTGGATATTCCACCATAGCTCTTGATCTATAGAAAATCAGTTCCAGAGGAATATCAGATAGAACTAATAGAAGCTTGACTAAAGTGATCCGCCCTAAGTTGAACCCTTATTTTTCTTTGTTGAAGATTTTCGATCGTGGGTATGTATGGATACGAATTGCTTGGCGCTGCGCGAAACTAGACCAACAACGGTCATGGCGTCATTGCGCAGAAGCGAACTGAGTGAGAGCTTTCCCCACGTCCACAATGCAAGCCACATCGATGATAAACTTGCCACAGCAACCACGCTCGCTTCTCGTGCAGCGTATCACTAGCCACTTTCTCTAATAGATCTAGCTAACCTTGATAGGTCTAGCTTCATCTGGCCTTACCCGTCTGGACTCTAAATTTGGGTCATGCTCTAAGCAGCCACTGACCATTTTTAGACCGAGCTGACTTATCCAGAACTTAAAATACTAAATGCCTGTCTAAACTTTTTAGGTGGACTTTGCAAAGTGTAGAAAAATACTGTGAGTACAAGTTCAGTCTAGAGCATAGCCTTGTTGGAAATAGGACTGTATCTCATGACTGGCTGACCAACTCCCTTGAGGCTTGAGAGGCCGAGCTGACAGCCAGCCATAGATAGGATTGATGTTGTCTATTAGCCTCCTATTTTTCACTCTGGGGAGGAAACCAGCGCCGGGTTCTCGGTGTAGTTATGATAGACATTGTCGAATTATCGATAAAGATTCAACAGCTGAAACAACTATCCCATCCATATTCCAGCCTCATGCCAGACAAGGCGTCTGCTGTGAACGGTACAACCAATGAAAACTCGATATCAATCCCTTGTGACTCTAATGAAATACCAATTGTCCCACTACCGTGTCGCGTGCGCCCTTGTTACAACCTAATTATTGTCCTCTACCGGTGATATCTCAAACAATCCGTAGGTTTGTTTCTCGGGGAGTTTCACCCTTGCCTCGTGCATTCCTGGTATTTGTTTCATGGCTTCACCAAGCCCCATGTCGATAGTATCCCTCACATAAGCTACCCTAAGCTATTTTGTTTCTTTTTTTTTTTCCTTTACTTTTTTCTTTACCCCGCGATTGAGCGGGAAAAGAAACGCTTCTTGCATTCCACTGTGTACAGAAGGATGAGGCAGTGTCTGACACGCTTCCGGTAGAGGATTCTGAAGGATGATGGTGCTTCCGCCCCTGCTGGATGACGGCAGGGCCGGCGTTGGGGGCCGCCGAGACGCGGAGCTGTCAAATACCGATGCACGTTGTGACATTATTGCTGCTGATAACGAAGAACTATGGCTGTAGACAAGAAGCTATTATGAATGTGCATATACCAAGCTAGAAAAGGTCGTGTCAGCTGGTGGTGGTGTCATGATACTCAGCGCTTAGAGGCCAATAATAGAACTACGGTGCCTGACTTGAACGCCATCAGGGGACCTGTCAAATCAGCAACAACTCACATTTTTTTCACCTTAGCAAGACACTCCCTCCTTTGATGCTGCAGATTCTTTGTGAAAATGTTGTTACTATTCTTGTCTTCCACTGATGTGCTGTCAGAGTCCGGCTTGATGAATACGAAAAGAAGGACATTAGCACCTAATGAGAAAATAAAGCAACTCCGCCTGCGGGTAATCACATTATGAAGACTAACAATGAGTGCTGAGACTAAGTGAATTTTTTTGATTTTTTTTCTCGTTCTTACTGTCTGGTATTTACAAAGGTAACAGTGAAAAACTCTAGAACCCAACCTCAGTTCTTCTCCTCCCTAACCCTTTGTGTGCCTTTACCGGCTCCCAGATATACCATGGCCAGGTCACAATTAAATATATCCATCTCTTAAACGTAGCTTCTGTAACGATACCTCTTTACAACCCGCTTCTAACCAACAATTCAAGTTCCACTATTACTAGAAACCTATATAAGCCAAGCAACAGCTGTACAGCGATGTTAAACTGATAATTCCAAAATGCTGCGTTAAACTTCTGGTCAACATATCTGAGCCGTAGTTTATCGACCCATCTGCTTACAATATCATCTGTATCACTACGGGCTACAAATATATGAATCCTCCTCAATATTGGTCAACTTTGGCCGAGGGAGATTGATCTACCAATGTTGAACGCTAAGTCGTAGCCAACAACTTCGCCCGATCAGTGCCGTTGTAGCCACATTTACATCTTGGCCATTAATGAGAGACATATAGGATACAGTAAAGATGACTCACAATGGTAATAGAAAGCAATTCCTTAGGAGTCTTATTTTTAGTTATTTTGCCTCTGTGTAGTTGTATCCAAACCCATCATCAACCACGTTGATCTCCAGGGTAAGCTCACGCCAAACAAGGGTTCACCACCAGACATGCACAATAACGTCATTAGGTTACAACTTGATACAAGTGTCAGAACCTGATCACCCTTGTTTTAACTCTAAAACGTGAATGTGATGCAATTATGCTTCTGAACAAGGGAAGTGACTTTGCACAGTATATCACGAAGGATGGGATGAGCATCTGTACAAGACGAAATGATGTAAAATATAAGATCGAGCAAGGACGTGGCAATCAAGGAATCCTTCTAGGCTTCTATAAGGATTCATAGGAAGAACTTGTTATGATGATATCAAAGGCATCAAGCTTTCTTCTGGAATGGATGTCACTAGATCACTCAACCCAAGCCGTAGCCCAATACTAAACATCTATGATGATCAAGACTGTAGAGCACCACATGGAATGTAATCATCGCTTTTCGCAAGAGTCTATTCTTCTAGATCTAAAATAAACACATAGATCTTTCAATATCAATCTAGGCCTGCTTGCTTGTTCCCGCAATCTGCCAGCGACACGAGCAACTTCAACTCTTTCGTACTACTGCTAGGGTATTTTGCTCCAGAAAATGCAACCATAACAATCAATCCCACGAATAAATCAATCTCAACTGCCCCCATCATCTGCCATAACCTCATAATACCTCCTAGAGTCGTCCATCACCCATCTTAACCCATACCTCAATCATGAGCTCCAATAAACAAAATAAAAACAAAAAACATTAGTTATATCGAATAGACCGCCAGGTCTATCGAAACCATAATATGAGAGCTTTAGGTAGATATGCATCCATATCACCACAGGTCTCGACTACGTCGAGGCGACCCCCCGCTGCTCTGAGGTCGCCATGGATCGGAACTGCCGCTAATTGCATCATCACCACCTCCCTGACCCGGCACAGCCAGAAACACACCAGCGCCATTGCCAACCATGACACTGCGTCGAGCCTCCCCTCGGTCCCATCCAGGTCCCGTGACATCGGCCGCCAGTCCGTAGCTGCTGACCGGTCGTCGAGACGGTGCCGCCGCAGACCTAATCATAGGGTCGACAGAGACAAAGTTCCACTTACCGAGCTCGTCGCTCTTGGTAAAGACTTCGAGAGTATGCGTGGGAGGCGAGGAAGACGGAGTGCGTGGAGCGAACGGATTATTAGAACTGAACCGTTTGCTGGCTGGTTGGATATTCGATACAGGTCGCCTAGGTGCGAAAGGAGGGAGGTTTGCCGACGGCGACAAGTTTGTCGATGCTGGTGAGAAACCAAACCCAGGTGACGATCTGGTAGAAGAGTTGGAACCAGAGCGAGTGTGCCCCCCAGAGAATGCAGCATTAGGAGGTGGAAGTCCCTGGAGCTGGTCAGGGAAGCTCTCGTCATGGACGTAAAGCTGTCTGAGCCTAGGAAAGCCGCCACCAAGGATAGACGACGCAAGATAGGTATAGTAACCCATTGTCACACTGGAAAAGCCACCACTAGTATGTCCAGAGACTTCAAAACGCAGGGTTTCCAGTGACCGGGATGCGAGCGGGCGGATGTTGGATTGGCTTGGGAACTTGTCCTTGACCTCTGACTCAATGGCAAACGTTTTAAGAGACGAAGCCATAGTAAATATTTCTTGCAAGGTTGCTGGGTGGACGCCAGTATCTTTAAGTGTTAACACCGTCAGAGCTTGCTGCGTTTCTTGCCAGGCCAGATATTCAACGATGCCCCTCAAAGTCACTCCAGGTGTGCCCTTCAGCACAAGCTCCTTCATAGGCGGCAATGTAGGCATTCCATCTGATGATGACAGGACCTCGTCTGTAAGCCCTGGAGTATTCGACACCTTGAGCGCGTGTAGATTCGTAAGACTGCCGAGCACTGCTCGGACTGTCATAGGATCGATGTCGAGATCGTTCAGTTCCAACACCTCAATGTTCGGCCACACTCGTCCAGTAGCCAGCAGAGCCAAGCTACGTTCAGAACCACCCACGTAAGTCATCTTTCGCAGGTTGGGACATCGGGCTTGGACTTCGAGGCGGAGGGTCGCGTAATGAGGATCGTCGCAGAACATGCCCTCAGGCAGATCGACATATCGTAGGTTTGGAAGAACAGCGATAGTCTGGGCAAGCTCAACCTGGGAAGACTCGCGCAACATGTATGGAAGCTTAAGATACTGGACAGACTTTCCAATGCGTGTCGGATCATCGCGAACGGTGCGGCGGAGGAGTCGTAGACGGGCCTGAGCAGGATCCTCGGGAACGCCATTGCGATCGAAGCGGGATGTCTTTTTGCGTCTCTCGGCAAGCCATTCTTCGAGACGGCAGTAATGAACCGGGTCGATACGAACGCTGTGATATCTGGAGAGAAACCACTTAGCTATCATATACGTCTAACCACGCCATGATACGACTTACAAGAGCTTGGCCGCGCTGGGTCGCCATGCGTGACAGACCTGAGCGCAATGAGCTAGATCACGCAGATCACAGAGCATGCAAACACTATCGCTCGCGCTTGCGCTGCCCTCACAAGTCTCATAGCTCTCGTCAAGGGCATGTGGGCAAACGAAAGCGAAGATGCGCTCAAGGACACGAGGTGGTAGATGGGCAAGCAGATATGCTGAGCCACGAGTAGGAGGAAAGAGCGGTGGTCGACCAGCCCCATCAGGGCGAAATTCTATAGGAACGACAAAGTCGGAGCTCTGGCCTCCGCTACCGGCCTTGTCTTTCTTGTTCCGGCGTCTGAAGGGGTTTCGCATCTTGGCGTTGTGTGGTGTGGTTGTTGCAGCCTGGTTGTGAAAGTCAGATAGAGACAGGGATGGAAAGGTTTAGAGCGCGGACAGAGAGAGGGAACGGGATTGAATTATGAGAGGTAAGGAATGAGGAAGAAAGACGAGTAGACGAGGAAAAGAGGTTGAGGCTGAGAGAGAAAGTGAAAAAGAGAGGAAGAGGGAGATTCAAAGGAGGGGAGGTTATTAAGATCGAACCCTCAATTCTGGGGAACAGAGCAGGTGCAAGGGTATCAACAGGGTACCTGCCTTTTCCGACGCGGGAGGAGCACGTGCCAGCCAATCGATGTATCCAATATATCCGAATTTCCAAAAGAAGAACAAGGAGCAATGGAACCAAACGCACCCAAGCCAAAAGACAGGACTCTAAGGTTGTGTATCAGTTTCAACGGGCAAAAGCACGTTATATTGTTTCAGGGGATGTAAACGCTTTATCCAAACGACATGCAGCTAAATGCATAGCCCGCCCCGCATACTCTTGTCCAGGCTGAAGTGGCGTTTATCCTCTTCCAATTGAAGCCTAACAAGCGCGCGCTCTTTGCGCTTTGATCAACAACAACTCCTGGTTCAATAGCAAGGGGCAAGGAATGGAATAAAGGGAGTTGAAGTGTTTGTACTGTACTGTATCACAGCGCATCAAACATGCAATGCAAATACATACGTAGTGTAGTACTGAATATGTAACCCCCTCTTTGTGATGTGATGCGATGTGCAGTGAGATTGGAAAAAGGGGCTGCATATCCATCTTAAGACGCTCGAGCTATAGGATTCTACATACGTGTCACGAGTGCAAGCACTTTTGATAGCTAAGTAAGAAACAAAATGAGGATAATCCTACAGTTCAAATCAAGTGACTGAGCTTGTCTATCTCTGTTAGCAAAGGCATGGCCCGTAGGATCCCTCGCATATACAGCCAATGATTCGTTTGATAGCTGACAAGGGTGCAAATATCCATGTCTTGAATTTCTCAAAAGGACGCCCAGTTGCAACATCAACATCGGCTCCTTGTTTCGTTTATTTCTTCATTCTCTGTCTCGCAGTTCGCTTAGACTCCAGCTTAAACCCTGGACATGACGTCAAATTTAATGGGAGTATAAATCCCAATCTGTTCTATATAACAGAGATAAACTTTTCAACTAACAAGTCTCAATTTATGCATAGCATGTTGAGTTTTGTGTAAGTCTTTTTAGTTGGTCATAGGCTTTACTCACTTTTAATAAAATTAAATCAGTTTTAAGTTAGGTAGCTCTTCCACCAGGCTTGTCGAAACTGTTTCGAGGCTCACTTATTATGAAACTTCGAACGAAACATACATTTAAAGGGAACTGTCAACCTATAAATCATCCATAAGTGGTGTTAAATTTCCGGACCTTCCGGACTTTTCTGAAATCTCCTCGCCGAGAATCACGTCTTTCCATTTGTAACATTGATCGGCTCAGGGTTACATCCTGTTGGTATAGTAAGGGGGGTTGAACAGTGTTCAACGGGATAAATGCAAACATCTAAAAACGCAAAAGTTGTCATCAGGACGAAAACTCTCTTGACGTGGCTCTTTCAGCAATAAGCCACGTCTTACTAAATCGGGTTGTTGAGGTATGCAAGATTGACTTGCCTTTAGGTAGAGTTGTAATGGATGATCAGAAGGTCATTACCATATTTGGCATTGGGCACAATGCCTTGGAAGCTTGGATTACTTCCTCCTCGGCTGCCTTGATCTCGGCTTAGGATACATCACATTCAAATAGACACAGATTAAAGGCACTAAAGTGAAACTGATACATCGATCATGAACTTCTCTCAGGTTCAATTGTTCTGAGAGATCAAAATCTATCATACATAGCTGCGAAAATTGATTACAAGGGTTCTAGATCGTCGTAGCCTGGGGCCGCTTGCTGTCGGCCGAGACTTGTGTCCCAATAACCATGCCCGTCCTGTCAAAATGCCCCATGTTCGCCCGGTAAACACAAAATCCGTGAGAAGCATCGCCAACACCCTCCATCATTATCGCTGCCCCCATAAGCACTATTAATCATGGCCAATCCCGGCTTCAAAACCAACTGAGCGAAGCCTTTTTGAGAAATCTCCAAACTGCTCTTTGTATACGTATCGAAGCGGCTGAAAAATCGATCCGAGTCCAACTCCAACGCGATATGCTTTTAAGTGCTCGCGTAGCATTATGTAGTCGTTAACAATCGCCGACAGACCAATCACTCGTCAAGCACATTGATCAAGTCGATGTTGTCGTCGCCAGCCACTTAAGCCTTGCGGGATCGGGTGGTAGCGCCGTTGGTCTTGGAGCCAGTAGCGGTGGCACCGTTGGACTTGCCCTTGATAGGGGTAGTCTGGACCAGATGAGGGTCGGGAAGAGGAGCCTGAGACATGCGTCGAAGGCTCTGTCGGCCGCTGGGAGCCTTGCCCTGTTTCTTGTAGGTGGCGAAGTAGAAAGAGATGAAGAGAACCAGGTAAGAGCTGATGGTGATGATACCGGAGAAGGCAGCGAACTCCTCGCCAGAGCACTTGCCAGCGTTGGGCATCCAGGGGAAGTAGGTCGAGGTGAAGTACGTGTAAGAGGCGAAGTAGATGAATCCGAGATCAATGACGAACTGGATGATCTGGAGGCGGGTAACCCACTCCTTCCACCAGACACGAACACCACGGGCGCTCTGGAAGTAGTACCAGTACATGACAACGTGGACGAGGAGGTTCAGGACTATGGGAACCCAAGACACGGAGGTGGAACCGATGAGCTGAGTGTAGCAAAGGAAGGCGGTAGCACCATGGTGGTAGCAGTGAAGGAAGGCTGGCGAGGAGGTTAGCGCATGGCTTTCAGCTATTCATCAGATTAACATACTAAGGGGCTTCTTCTTGAGGAACAGGAAGACAGTGTCGAGGAGCTCGAGGTACTTGGTGAGGTAGTTGAGCTGATGTAATTGTTAGTCAAGAGCACATGCGAATTTTGCCGGACAACTCACGTAGTACAGAACGACGAGAGGCTGAGTCCAGCCACCCTCGGCATCGCAGATGGCGTGGAAGATACCGCCGCGAACAACGGTAGGCAGAAGCTGCTCAATGAAGAGAGCCAAGAGAGTACCGCTGATGAGGGTCAAATAGAGGTTGTGGATGAGGAAGAGGCCCTTGAGCTTGAAAGGCTCGCGGTTGCGCATCCATTCACGACCACCAAAGATGATGGCATAGTAGATGACAATGAAGATCGATGTCGACTTGAGAGTCGACATGGGCGTCTCGAAAGGCACGAACTTGAAGTCATTGGCAGAATAGCCGACGACAGCGGTGAAAGCCTTGTCAAAGATGGGCCACAGATGGATGCCAAAGGGGCGATCGATGGTAGGCAGCGGGAGCTGCTCGTAGAAGGTAGCGGGAGTCGCAGACATGATGGGCGAGTTTGACGTTGAAACCGACACAATCAGAGACGGACAAGCCCTTTATTAGGTAGTGGTGGAAAAGTAAATAGAGTTACGTATTCGAACGTGGCTGTTTCTCGAGGACGCGACAGAGCCGGCAGCGGCGGAGGACGACGAGGACACGTGAAGACCGTACTCAAGTAAGGACTGACAAGAAAAAGAAAGGGCCTCCGGAGAGATGAAGAAAGGTTGAAGAAGAAACAGCCAGATAAAAAAGGCGATCGTGGGAATGCGAGAGTTAAAAAGGAGATAAAAGGGGAGAAGTAAAGTAAAGTTTTAATTGAGGGAGAGACGCGGCGCGCATCAAAAAGGGGAAATTTCAACCCGCCGCACCTCCCCTCAGGCTGGATCTGTCCGGTGTCCGCGGCCAGTATACAGTTAGCACAGATTAATTAGCAGGGCAGCAGCAAAGTGAAAGTGGCACCTTGCACCGCGCTTTCCTTCCATCGAGCCTATCGAGACTTGGCCCAATCTCCATTCGTAGTTGTTATTTCAATGCTGGCAGGCCCGCCCCGGACACCACAAGATTTTCCGGTTCGTGCGCTCCTTCCTTGGAGAATCATGACACACGCTCGCAGGAGACAGGCGTGCATGCAGCTGAAAGCCCGAGATGAACTTTGTGAGGCTTTACATGTGATTCTGGATGCCCCAATCAGGTAATAGATAATTCTTGCTTGGTGTCTTTCTTACGGTTTATAGGAAGACACGTGATCTATAGAATATCTGAAGAAGATTGCCAAAGGATAGGTAAGGCACGTTAAAGCGAGGTCCCTTGGATTGGGCTTGCTTGTGCCTGACCGTTTAAGCTGCTTATTGCAACGCACCTTTCTCTGTCTGACTTGATGTACCTGTGCCTGTGCCTGTGCCTGTGCCTGTGCCTGTGTTTGTGTCCCGAGGCTTACAGGACGCCAAGGCCGCGGTGATGACAGCGATGTGGTACCCTTTGCTCATTGGCTCTGCCACTAAAGACCCGTTGGATAATCGTCATTTTAATAACCGTACTTTCGTATCACGACCATAGAATGCCAGGATGTCAAACGGCATTTCCGGCGCTGAACCGGGAATTTGTATGACCCCGTTGATATTGCTTATTCAAGATGTCGACAAGTCTGGGCATGAGCATGGACTATAGCCAACCTGACCATTCCATGGCAGTATCTTTCAATTTCCGGTCGGCAATCATTCGCTTATTGTCTATCAAAGTCCTGAGCCAGATGTGGCGGTGTGGCGGTGTCCTTGCACGTTGTGGCTTTGATGCAGATGTTCAATGACAGTTGAATGATTGGTGGCTTGCAATTCTATATCCATAGCCCTGTTTCCAAGCGATAGCCTTGCTGATACGTGCAGGTTGCGCTACGTCGTTCAAGCAGTTGATATAAGAGACCCTACAAAGCGTAATTTTTGCAGTCAAGGTAAATAGGCGTGCAATTATTTCCCATCTTTCATCCTGTCTCGTTCAAATGAAACCGTTACATCTTGATTGGATAGCTTGTCTGCAAGAAACCTGAGTGAAATGACGAATGGAAGCCAACAAGAAGTAAGCTCGTCCAAATACAGTACAGACACTGTACAGCTCCCACCAAACTCCCAAACAAATGAGAGTTTGGTCTAACAATTCGCACTCCTACGCAAACAGGTATAGCCTCACCTTAGTCATCATTCTCAGCCCATCCTCTGGCTCGCCCAAGCAACCTTTGCAGTCATCACCCGAGCCCACTTCGAGCTTGCTCAACCAAACCTCCAAAACTCGAACCAGACAAACCGCCGCTCTTTGCACGCAAAGTCCCTCCTCCGTCGATCCATCATGTCCGCCTTCCTCCGTGTCGCTCGCGGTGTCCGCGCCGCTCCCATCCGTCCTGCCGTCCAGCCCCTGGTGGCCCGCTCGGCCGTCGCCCACTTCACCACCTCCATGCCCCGACGAAGCGAGCACGCTGAGGAGACCTTTGAGGAGTTTTCCGCCAGGTAGGAAACATCTACCGAGTCTCAATGGCATGCGGTTGAAGCATTGGAATTTTGGGGGAGATTTCGCAATGGGGAACTTTCAACTTCGGCTGTCTCTGTGCGGCTGTAAGGAAAAAAAGATGCCGCAATGCCCGCCCAGAACTTGTCACCCACGCGATTTCCCCCGAATACCTTCCAATGCCGCAGCACTGGGCCTTCTACGACACTCAATTGCTAAACTACGACGTTGTACAGATTCGAGAAGGAGTTTGATGGTGTTCAGGACATTTTCGAGCTTCAGGTAAGAGGTCCCGCCCCACGGGGTAGTAAGAGCTCGCTATTCTCCGGCTCGCTCCCGAAAAATGTCGTATGATGCTTATCACCAAAAAAATCGCAGCGCAACCTCAACAACGCCTTCGCCTACGATCTCGTCCCTGCCCCCTCGGTCATTGCCGCCGCTCTCAAGGCCGCCCGAAGGGTCAACGACTTTGGTACTGCCGTCCGCATCTTCGAAGGTACGATTTTTATCAATTAAAGCTCGCATTGCCTTGCCGACCGGTCGATTGGACTTCAAAATTATTCTCTCTTGATTTGTACCAATTGAGCACCCCGACATCGATCCTCAGTCCAACGAACGACACGGAAAACCTGCAGGCGCATACGAGCAGTCCTGAAGACTCAAATTGCTAACTCATCACTGCAGGTATCAAGACCAAGGTCGAGAACAAGGGCCAGTACGAGCAGTACCTCGAGGAGCTCAAGCCCCTCCGAGAAGAGCTTGGCGTGCCGCTCAAGGAGGAGCTGTACCCTGAGGAGAAGTAAATTGGTGCCGAAAGCGTGTAAACTGGATGTTAGCCGAGAACGAAAGGGAAATTCCAGATCAAGAGGTAGACGGGGGGAGTTTGGTTGCGGCAGCCCCAAATCGAATTGTGTTATAGCTCCAGGTGCGACTTGGCGAATCTTGCTCTTTGCTAATCTTCTCCAATGTTGAGTTTATTTTGTATATGTACGTGCATGCACTGTCTTGGGTATTAGCTTGAGTGACTTATCTGTGTTGTGGGTAGCTCTACCCATCAAAGTCGCTTGGGATGGCGTAGCTTGTTTACTGAGGCAATGTCTGTTGACTACAGCTTGAACTATGTGGTCTACCGGTTTGAGATCATATCAACAGTCATTCTCACTACTGGCCAGAGCGAATGTTGAACAATGCATGGAAGAATCTACGTGAATGTTCATTGAATCCTGGAAGAGAAGCCCTTACGATTACTAGTAGTTCCTGTCCTATACGCCAAATGCCATGAGGGCCATCAAAATATGATATCAAGACCAAAAATCGTGCATGTTTGCTAACCCGCCTTTCTGCATACCTTAATATGCTCTTATACCCTCTGCGACTAACGTTAGACTCTCATAACTGTACCCTCACTCATTGCTGGAGCGGGTTCCATCGACCATTGCCAGACTGACCCATGAACTGGGCACCGGGTCCAGCTGGGCTTGTTCCTCTACTAGCAGAGCCCGTGAAACCAACCCGTCCGGTCCGCGGGCTCACCCCGCTGGGTAGGCGAGGGCTGCGTGGCATACTGCCCCCTCTTGTATTCCGCCCATTCGCGAGACTGTTCAGCTTCTGGTGGGCCAAGGCCAGGTCCATGTTTTGCTGTGCGACTTGTGCCTGGAGATGTCTGATCTCCTGCTGCAGCACTTGCTTCTCCATAGCGCTGTTGGTCTGATGGATTGCCAAAAGGTTTGCTGATGATTTCTGCTTCAAGTCCTCATGTGCCTCCTTTAGCTCCTTATTCTCTTTTGCCAATCTCAAAGCTTGGGCATCAACATCTTGATACCGACTCTTCATAAAGTCGACATCTTCCCTCGTATTTTTGAGCCTTTGTTCCGCGAGACGCCATCCTTCCTGGGCTTGCTTGAACATCGCCTCCCTCTCGGCTGATTCGGGGTTCTCCTTTAAGCGCGCAACCGTGGATTCAAGCTCCTCTATCCGTTGCCGTTGCTTTTCGCTTTCCTTCTTCGCAGTCTCTGTAGCGACTTGAGCAGCGGCCTCGACTTTTTGCTTCTCCTTCTCAAACCTTGTTCGGTCTTGAAGGGCCTCACGATTGGACAGCTGGATCCTGTTCACCATCCTGAGATGGTCCTTGACTTGTTTCTCAAGCCCATTGATCTTACTCTTGAGTTCTACTTCAATCTCACCCCATAATGAAATTCGGCGCTTGTACTCATCCATCTGAAATACGTTAGACAAAAGATTCTCACGAGACTCGCCATAAACTTACCTGCTCCCTAATCAACTCAAGACTCGCCAGGGGTACCTTGATCGCCGACTCAAGCCCAAGTCCCTCGGCCTCTCGAGGCGCAACGCTATCGAGCAACTGCCGTAATGCAGAGGGAATGGGAGGGTCATTAGAATCGATTGGCATGTCTCTGAGAGGAAGGACGCGCATTCGCTTAGCATCAGCATCCTCGTCCTCGTCATCGCCATCACTCTGTAAACTAGTCAGCGATTGTTATTTTTAGTATTTGATACAAGTCGATGCTTACGTATCTCCGCTTATGGCCGTTCCCGTGTAAAAGACCCTCGGCGAAAGCTGGCTGGGCTTGGGATACAGAACTCTCAAAAATGTCAAGAACATCGTCCGGTACGCTTTGAGGCGCCCAGCTCAAAGTATCAGAATCACGGTTCAAGTGGTCTGCAAACAACTTGGCAACTTGGTACGGCTCACTGTAGCCTCGTTCCGGTTCTTCAAGATACCGCTTTGCAATAACCGTAGACGCAAGTAACGCATGCTTCTCTTCGAGTCTGGACACATTATTCAAGTACCTGGAACCGATGTGCTCAATGGTGTGTGTGGCCGCAAGCATCAATACCAGTGGTCGCTTCCGAACACTATCGGCGGATAATTGGGTGTTAATTGATGAATCACGGAAAGCGTGATCATATCCAATAACAACTTCAAAGTTGAAAGGATCAAAGTCTTCGTTTGCCAGCGCAAGAGTGATCCTTTGAAGTGATGGGTAGCCTGTGTGTCTATCGATGCTCTCCGCTGAGCATTCGATCCCTTCCACTTCAGTGAGGGCAAAGATGAGTCGCTGTAGCTCAGAAGTACGGACTACAATAAGAATTCGGATTTCGCTTGTCAAAGCATTCAATAGCTCAGACAAGAAGCTGAACTTAGAGTTGGCCTCGCGGCAAGCCTTGGCGAGGTCCTGGTTGGGGCTCTTTTCAAGGGGGGTTCCGATGATACCCTGAGGGTAGTCGCAAATGTTTACAAGGTCGTTGAAAAGTTGGTCCATCTTTTCCACGAGAGCTTCGTTGGGCTCCTTATAGTTCCCCTCAGTGAAACATGAAGCGAAACTCTCGATATCGACTTTGCGTTCCCTTATCTTCTCAACATAACGGGATCGCTCACTCGCGTGTAGCGGGAGAGTAACAAGATGATATTTGTCGGGTTCATTCGCTTGTGAGGATTGCGATGAGGCATCATAGTCTTGTTCGTTGACTACCTGACCCATGGTAATTGACTGCCGTGAACTTTCAATCCCCGAGGGCAGTGTGTTTTGGGTTGAGAAAGTCAAAGTATGGGTTGGATCCAATGGGTCAGCCGACCTGCTGATGGCTGCTGGAGAAACAGTATCAGGCGGCATCGCCTCTTCAATGCTTTGGCTGAGGAGGGATTGGGCGATAGACTCCCCAGACTCGCCAAAGGACATGCTGACTATTTCCTGCATACTGTCGACCGCTGACACATGAGGATTCGCCATAATCGATGCTGGTGAAATGGAAGGCGGAGGGGCTTCTGGAGTATTACCTAAAGCCTCTGGTTTCCAGGGGTCCACTGGGTAGGCTGGCTGGGAATGACTCTGAGTGTCCGGGGAGCTGAGAACAACATCGAAACCAGTTGCATGGTCATCGGCGCTGGCTATGGGTTCTTGACCACTCGTTGTTTCATAAGACGTCTCATGTGGGTTATCACCCGTTGACTCCCCAGTTTGAGTCAGCAGTGAGTCCTTACCAAAGTCAATAAAACTTTTCAGTTCATCAATCGCTGAAGACCGTGCTTGGGGAGTTGAAGACTCCATGGCTCGGATTTTTGAACTCGACCGCCTTAGTCGAGGTGGTTCAGAAGTACTGCCGGTTTGGGACTGAGGCCTGACTTGTCGTTGCGGACTGCAGCTATGGCCTGGCGTGGACAGTGGTTCGTTGGCAAACCCAGCCTCCTGACTGTCGACGCTTCCCTCAAGCAGAGATTCTGAAGGTTGGGATACTACTTGAGCCGCCTGCGACTTATCTCGATCTTCCTCAAGGCTTACGCGAGGTTCGTCACTCGCCTTTGTTTGGGCGTTCTCGTTGGGTGGGGCGTGTTCAGCCTCGCTGAAGGGTTCCAGGCCTGAAAAGAGTGAGCTCGAGATATCAGGCGAATCGCGTGATATTTGAGGCTGAGTAAGGTAGACTGATGAATTCTGCGTATCGTTGGCGACAGGGGATTCTTCACGGGATACAGCTGGGTCCTCTACCATGCGATGAACGGCCTGTTCCTCCGGTATAACACTGTTGAATTGGTCTTCCTTCTCTGTTAAGACTGGAAGTGGCTGATCTGGTTGGCGTGAGGGTATGTCTGAGCCAGTTCTTGATGAATCCAGGATAATATCGAGTTGTGAGACAACAGGAGTGATTTCAGCCTGGGATAATACAGCTAAGGCCCGAACCGCGCTGAAGTGCAGGTCCTGTGACGAATATGAAAGATTCTGAGAGTCTGGGATAACACAACCACTGTTTGGATCTTGACCACTTGGCGATGGCTGGTTATAAAACTCAGCGTCTTCTTCCCCAGGTGAAGATAATCTCAGAGAAGGGATGGCATCAGGCGTGTTAGCACGGTCACGATTATTGTCCGAACTTTGAAGAATCGTGGCGGCCTCTTCGCGCGGTGATGGATGAGTACCGATGTCTTGATCTTCTACAGAGTGTGGCTCGATACCAACTTCCTTGTCACTGCAAGTGGCTTGTTCGGAGCGTAGGCTGTCAACACCTTCCACGTCTTCGTAGTCTTGGTCTGCTAAGAGGTCAAGATCTTGATCGCCTTGAAGACTATGAACGTCAAGGCTTTGATCGTCTTCAGAATGATCGGCGGCGTCAGGATGTCCTACGGCGTCGTGGTAAGTTTCGTCGTCCTCAGAGAGTTGAGTGTCGAACTCGTGAGAATCTTGAATTTCCAAGCTGTCTGCAGGAACCTCGAGGGATCGAGACACCTCGGTGATTGAGCGACTTGCAAGGTGTACCAAGTCCTGTGATTCTTGGCTGGCAGCTTCTTCCACAGTTTCAGGAGGATCTGTGGTTACTGGTTGTTGAGGATTTTCAGGGATCCCGGAGCTGTTTGGTTCATGGACAGCTCCTGCAGCAAATTGACTTCCAAGGCCTCTGTGATCCCAGAGATGACCGGAAAGGTCTTGCGAATCAGGGATAGTGTCTTGACTCAGCTGTGGCGCGAATACAACTCGCTGGTCATTGTTTTCAAGATCAGAAATCCTCTGGGAGCTGCTCTGGGTGTCGACGGTGCTTAGATACTCGGAGATGTCAATGTCGGGCTTAGGCAACTCAACACAGAGTGTTTGACCACGTGGTACAATACACTGCTCAGAACTTACAGATTCAGCGTAGTCAGATGAAGCTGAACCGATTGAAGGTAAAGGCTCTTCTGAGGATGCGATTTTTGGCTCAGTTTTGGCCTTTTTTCTGGGTCGCACGTCTTGGTCAAGAGAATCGGAACGAGATCGAGTCCGAGTTGATGTATTTAAAGCTGGCAGGTGATGACTTTCACCAACAGCAGCTGGTTCTGCATGAAGCGAAGAAGATTTGCGACTTCGAAGTCCTAGGCTACGTCTGTGTGCTTGACGCTCGGCTTCTCTACGCTCCTTTTTCTCTTTCCAATCTTGCAAAGCTATAGGTGTTAGATTTGCGGCCTATAGAGAGCTGTTAGTATGTGATCTTTGCATTTCAGCAATGCCATGGAGGAACAGACAAATATCCACTGTTGTGGAAATATCTTTCCCTTTTTGCTAGGTACCCAGTCCACAAGATACTGAGGCTCCAACTGATGGTTCTCCTTGTTTTCAGCGATTCGTTCCGCAACAATTGATCGAATATAGAACCACCCCTCGCCGTCCTCTTCAGTGTCTGCGTTTTTGTTGTTGTCTATGCCTCTGCGTCCTCCACTGTTTTCTTCGCCGTCCTCGTGTACGTCTTGGTCGCCACTTTCGTCTTGCAGCTGTTGACTAAGCCTGGAGGTGCTAGACTTCCTTCTCTTGTGTTCAATAAGGTTGTCGTCGCTATCCCCTTCCTCGTCTTGAAGCTGTTGACTAAGTCTGGCGTCACTCGACTTCCTGCGCTTGCGTGCAGTTGGTTCGTCGATATAATCTGCTTCGCCTTCTTCTTGTTCCTTTTTTCTCTTGGATTTGCGAGTTAATGATGGTCTAGGCTTTTGTTTGGGTGTTTTGTTTTTTGCCTTGCGCGTGCCAACCATGAGTACGATGGTACGACGTATGCGGGAGAATAGCCGTGGGGGTATTGACCCAAAGGGCGACAGGAGCGCTGTAGCCGCTGCCGTAATAGTCGCAGCTCAGAGATGAAGCTACGACACAAAGTTTGGCCAGCGACAGAGACCTTGCGACGACCGACTGCGGCGGTCAACGCTTGGTGTAAGTCGAGACGTTGCGCGCGCGCGGCCGACAATGATAACGAGGCTGCCGAACAAGGAGCTCGGCTGATGCTTTGGGGGACTGTCGATCAAGTCCCACTACAACTGCACGTGATGCTCAAGGGGCGTACACTGAGATGGTGCTGGCCAGGAGATCAGGGTCCAGTAGCTAGCGGTTGTGGGGTGCTGGTTCCAGTGACGGAGATAGGCTGGGGATTGCAAGGGCAGCTTAAGGTCCCCTAGGTTGGGTGTTAGTGAAATAATCGAGCGTTGATGAAGTTGAGTATTCAAAGAGAGAGAAGGACTTGTTGAGATGGACTGGAAAGGGTTGAGAAGTGGAAGATGAAGAGATGAAAGGTTGCAGGAGTGTGCTTTTTTTTTTCTCTTGGTGAAAGCATGAGGGAACCTGCTGCCTTCTCTATTGTTGAATTGTATTATTCACGAGCGAGCTTGTGCCCAAACACCTGCAACTTACATTAGGTACCCCACATTGAAGCAACTCTTGTTATTGTCAGTGCAGAACATAGATTTTTTGTTTGCAGGCCGGCAGCCGTGATAATACCCGCAAACATCTAATTAGGTAGATTGGCCTCTCGATAAAGTACTCTACAGAGGTGGGTTAGGTTGTAATAAGGCATCGTGGCTCCAATCAGAGGTACACGCCAGTTGTGTTGTTGACCTTCGGGTAAGGCAGCGTTCTATCTAGGCCCAGATGTTAAGTTAAACTTATATATGTATGTTATATATACGCATTGTAAACACTTTTTTTTTTTTTTGGATTCATCAATTAAACACATACATTTCCTTGATGGTTGACTCTCAAAGGTCCAATCAATACAGGCCTGTAGAGCACAATAGCAATAGCCGCCATCTCCACTACCTAGATACCTACCTATGGACCTGAATGAGACTGGCGGCAGTGATCGGGCCGCCTGTAGCGCCACCTAAGTACTGTACCACCTGCCTCAGACTTCAGCGGGACCCGACAGGAGTGTATCTAGGTATCTAATTTACTTGATCCATCCTATCTACCTACACCAACGAATAGCTTCGCAATAATACACCGCCAACAAAACGTATCAATTGAGTCTAGCACCATTATCAAACCTCTGATCTGGTCATTGAGGCAATGTCGGCGCGCTTCTCTGTTCAGCCCATAGGCCGCTTCGCTGGTGCTAGCCAGCCTGTTAAACGACCCAAGGTGTGTTTACATACATGCATTTCTTAGCTACTCTACTGGGAGCTATCATACTGTCTGTCGCATTATGATCCCCGAATCTTATTCTCACTGTCCCTAGGAGTTTGCCTGCTTCTCATACGACGACAACCACGAATACCACCAAGACGACTCGTCTCTCAAGTACTACTACACACCACGGCTTGGAGCAGACCTCTCCAAAGGCTTCGACACCTTTCAGAAGCTGGACGACACTGGAGATGACCACCTCGACAGTCTCCTCAAAACCATCATTTCTCATGAGAAAGAGACAGGTAAAAAAATTGATGCCAATATTGTCACCTGGAGAGGCATGATGACAAAGGTTCATTTCCCGAATTCAAAGATACATCTCAGAGGCTAACCGTGATGTGTAGATCATGGCAACGCCTTTCGAGCAGATGGACGGGTAAGTCTCAGCTTAAACGGACCTCACTATCTACAGTCTTTTGACCGATTGGAAAATAGCTTCGAGATGAATGCCACTCTGTATCAAGTACGCCCAATATAACAACCCCCCTCAACCAGTAAACAGAATCACTGACATTTTTGCCTCGTAAAGGGTTGCATGTAAGATTTTGGCTATTTTGATGCCTGTATAAGCAGCTAACCAGTTTGTCCAGCTTTATTGAGGAAAACAATGCCTACAAGATGGCATCCAGAGCAAACCAGGGACAAAATCCACGTAGGAGAGGACCGCCCTTGGAAGTCATGCAGTTCTGGGGTATAGTTTCACGTCATCTACAACTCTTCAACACCTTAGCTCATATTCCTCATAGGATACAAGTTCGAGACACTTTCAACGCTACCAGCACCTTGGGCAGAAACCTCTCGCGACTTTATCGAAAACCGCGAAAACGAAGTCGTTAACAACAAAGCCCAATATTGTTCTGTCGTCCGCACAGGCATTGGCAAATCCGTCCTCTGCCTCGGTGGTGAAGTCGACGCCAGTAACTAAACCCCTCCCATCCTCATCGCCCTCTCACTCACACCTGATAGTTTGGGACTCAAAGCCTGAAGAAAAGGGCACTCCCATCAACTGGGTAGAGCTCAAGACATCGGCCGAGATTCGTAATCAAGGCGATATGGAGGCCTTCAACCGCAAGCTCATGAAATTCTGGATCCAATCCTTCCTTCTTGGCGTGCCGCGCATCGTCGTCGGTTTCCGCACCCGCGACGGAATACTCGTCGATTTGAAGGACATTGAGACGCATCGTATTCCTGAGACGGTAAACGCGCATCCGAATCCCAAGTGGAACGCCGATATGTGCGTCAATTTTGCTGCTACTTTCCTGGATTGTAAGTAAACAACAACAAGCCTGGGAAGCGTTTGGTTTGTTAACGTTTGGTGGTAGGGTTGATGGAAAACATCAACGATGAGGGTGTTTGGAGGATACAGCGTCAGCCTCAATCACCAACAATCGAGCTGTTCAAAGTAGAGGGAACGGGTCATGGTGATATTCTGTCTGACGAGTTCAAGAACTGGAGGATCAAGTTAGCTCTTGGACCTAGTGATGAAACCTGATGCAACTTTGAGCTTGCCCAGTTTTCATCGATTGTACACTACTGTCACTTGGATATGTTGGATAGCTCATTTGTGACGATGTGTTCATTCTCAAGTCTAGGCTTCGCCTGTATCTAGCTATCTACCTGCGTACCTCGAACCCATTTGCAATGCAATAAACAATCAAACTCAGAGTTGCCTCCATTCCATCAATAAGTCTTAAGGGTACAATCAACGCCTCGTGCACCTCGCAAAAAGGAAAAGACAAAAATTACGCACACAGTAGCAAACCAGAACGATGAGAACATCATCAAAGATATCATCATATCGTGAGTGCAAGACTTTCCTGAAGTCGCCGAATGCTGATGAAAATGCGACTTCCAACCGAATTCTCCTCGATGACTTGCCTTTATATTCCGTCTACTTCCTTGCAGGGAAATGGAGAAACGAATGCAAAATCAGCAGTACAAGAATCGTACAATAGATCTCAATAAAGACACAGATCCCAGTAATGCCGCTTGAGATATGCCATAGCGTTGAGTCCTCATTCTTCAAGCTGTAACTTTCAGACGGCTGGCCATCGAATGCGAAGACCGTCCACCCAGCGTGAGTAGAGAACATCGGACAACTGCTTGCAGTGTTCCATTCCAGACTTGGCCTCTTGGCCAGGATATTTGGATTCGATGGTTCCCTTCTCCCGGTCATGTTCCTTCTCGTACATGTTAGGCGAGTCGGCATGGCGGCGTCGGTGGCTGCGGAGATGAGGATTGCTAGAGGCTAGCACGAGCTTCGATGGACTGGCTGCAGGTGTGGAGTTCTTGACAACCACTGTGCCCTGGGGAGTGCCATCGTCGGGGGTTTTCTGAGAAGTTTGCCGAAGGAAAGCTGCGCTTAGTTTGTTGTCTTGGGAAATGGACGACACCATGCTAGCCATGAGATGATAAGCTCCTTCGGGGTCGACTGCGTCCAAGGCTGCAAAAGCATCTGACAATTTCGCTAGAGCCTCTCTCTTCTGCATCGCAGATGTTTGAGCATGTAGCTCGGTCAGAGAAGGCTCAACGGCCTTGTTATACAGTCGGCGTCCAAGGGTGGCCTCCTTGCCATATGGCTCAACAGGAGCTGCCTGGTTAGGCGGAGCGTTCTCATCACAGAAAACATCGTCAGGAGAAGCTGGTCGGCCGTTTGAACCGTCGGAAGGCACTCTTCGGAATAGACGCATAGTCGATCCCGAGTTACCAAAGGACATGTCTGGCTGAAGGGGCTTCTTTGGCGCGGCAGAGGCTCTAGAAGATCCGTTAGACCGTATAGATGCGCTATGGGCAACGGAAGATGTTCGTCGGACTGTCGACTTTCGAACGGTGCCGGGAGCGGGCGAGGTTCCTCCGAGGGGACCATCCTTGACATCTAACTTTTTCATCGCCTCTTCAGCAGAGACAACGGATGAAGGCTTTCGTTGCCTCATGGTTGGCCTCTTAGGCGGGGGAGCAACCGACTTGACTGTATCAAAGACCCATTCCTGTTGTTCATCCTTGGGTGTCATAGTCTGAAGGGTCTCCTGGTAGTAGATGGGATGCTTCTGCCTGTTCTGGTTGGCGTCCCACATCTGCCTACGGGCAATGAGCTCCTGCAGAGCCTCAACCTTGCCAGCATTGCGAATGAAGCGGTGGCGCAGAAGGTCCTTTGCAGTTGGTCGGCGATCATAGTCCTTGGTGAGACATTGAGCGATGAAATCCTTGAATTCCTTGCTGAAGTTGCCCTGGAGACGAGGAGGTGGGTTCTTGGGGATGTGGAAAAGAACTTTCATGGGGTGAATATGGCACAGCGGAGGCTCTCCGTTGGCCATTTCCATAGCTGTGATGCCCAGGGACCAAATGTCGGCCTTGAAGCTGTAGCCATCTTGCTGAATAACTTCAGGGGCCATCCAGAAAGGAGTGCCAACAAAGGTATTTCGCTGCGACTTGATATTGGTCAATTGGGCGGCGACTCCAAAGTCGGCGAGCTTGACTTTGCCAGTCTCGGACAAGAGGACATTGGCGGCCTTGATATCTCGATGAATCTTGCCCTCGTTATGCAGGTATTGAATACCCAACAGCAGCTCACGGCAAACGATGGCGATGTGTGTTTCGCTGAAATTGGCGGGTTTTAACTGTTCCTCGTTAGCAATTGAGTTTCGATCAAGGTTGCAGGGAGAGTGACATACCAGATCCAAGCAGGATCCGCCGCCAAGATACTCCATGACAATCCATAGCTTGTGACCCCGTAGAAAAGAACCCTTGTACTGAGTAACGTAAGAGCTGGCGCATGTGCTCAACACAGCAATTTCAGCTTGAATATCTTGAATGTCATCGTCGTTGGATTCGAGGTCGATCTGTTCATAATTGTCAGTCGAGCTGGCAGACCAGGCAACCAATTGTTGTTAGACTTACATGCTTGATAGCGACAGTTTCACCGGTTGCCTTTTCAATGCCTTTGTAAACGACACCAAAGCTTCCCCCTAAGAAGATAATAGTCAGAAAACGCTGTAAATATGTCAATGGCCTTGAGACTTACGGCCAAGCTCCTCAAGAACCTGATAGTGCTCAGCAACACCTTCGTCTGCCATTTTGGTTTGACGTCATGCAAAGTCACAGACGTTTGTTTTGTTTGGCGCTGCCCAACGGGCTTTGGAGGAGATGCGGGTGTTGTAGGATGAAGCTGCAGCCGAGAGATACGCAAAGATTGTATGTTGAAAGAATCGAAATTCTAACAAAACACAATACAAAGGGAGCGCAGAGAGCTAAAGTTGACGTTGAAGTTAAAGTTGAGTTGTCGTTGTTTAAAGTCATGCGGGCACTGACAATGTGTAGTCTCCGACCTGACCTGGCCTGACCCGTTGTCTGGGGAGCGGGCCCTTGTCAAAACCCCCCTAGCCTGGCGCTTTATTTACTTACTTTCGACCTTGGACGTCATTGAGCGAACGGACCGACAGACGGCGCAACGGTTTTTTATCCAAGGACGAACGAGAAATTAGATGGAGTTTGGATCCGATAATTTTAAAAGAGTCCAGATTTTTTTTCTTAGTTGAAAATGGTGGTTCGCGCTTGTAGAGAGAATGCAGCATCATGGAGCAGTCTGCCATGGAAGTATGTACAGTTGGCCGCATACCCTACTCCCCGTCATGCCTCCAGCTTGCGCCGCAGTCAATGGAACTCTTTGTTCCCCCTGGTCGCTTTTAGTTTATACACCCTTGTAGAGCACATCTTGTCCAGCTGACCCAAGAGAAAGCTATGGATAAGAGGGACAACTGGCGGATGGATGGATGATTGTTTACGTCTACCTCTTCTGTGCCTACCTAGGCAATGTTTGGTTGCATACGCACCTCGAAACACACTAATGTAAGGTACCGGCTGATATGTATCGACTGAAGTGGATATGACAACAGAAGGACCCGACCATATTCAGGCCCAAGTGATTCTCGAACCTTGGACGAGACCAGATCGGGCTTTTCAACGACTCATTGCTGCGCCCAACAACTGAGACTTGACATTATTGGTCCTGCTCGAACTCTTTGAGGAAAAGTTGAGTCTGAAAAAATGTGTGAGATATAAAGTGTGTAGACACAAATATACCTAATCACCAAGTCAAAAAAGCAATATTTTAGCTACAAGTGTCAGCGTTGCCTTGGCATCTTGGAGGGGGTCATGATCGGAAAAGAGGGAAAACCATTGCAGATGTGGGTTGTAAACAAAACCCCATATCCTTAACCTTGTCAATCAGCCGCTAGGGATCATCCTCTTGATCTCACAACAGGGTCCCCTGCCGGATGGAGATAGAGATGGAGAAGTGTAGGCGCCTCACATCCAGCTTAGAGTTCATGGCTTCGATTTGCCCCAGGTTCAGTTACCCCAATTACACATTCACCATCCCCACGGACGCCAGATCGGTCTTTGATAACGCCTAGTTGAGCACCAAGACTTTCTACAGTGGAGATGGTAAGCTAGACCGCCAAACCAGTGCTAAATCTTCCAGACTAGGAAGATTCAATGCCTTTATTTGGACATGATATCATCATTTACGCAGCCACTTGAGGTTCAGAGTCCCAAAGAAGCACGAAAGTTGCCGCTACAAATAGATGAAAAATACACGATCTCAACCCGCTAGAGAACGACAAGTAACTCCAGAGTCATTACCCAACAAGAAGAAGAAGAAGAAGAAGAAAAAAAACTCATCATAAACTAAATCTCTCTCATCATCGTTACCGCTGTCTCAGCCCAGGATCAACCCCTGGTATGTTCTTAGCTCAGGACCCGCAGATCTGATGTTGCTATGGTAACCCACTATCTTCCAGCTGTAAGGCCCAGAAGCTCAAGCACCGCAGTTGTCCTACCGCTTTTTTGACAGGCCGTAGCTTCAAACATCGCTTCTTTTCACCACGCTCCTCGCTTCTTTCGTTCTAACAAAGGCTTCATCCCTAGGCCATTGTCTTTGTCTCTGTCGGGTCTTTGTTCTACATTCCATAATTGTGGTTGTCATTTTTGCTCGTCATCAATTACAGCAGGCATCGTTGGTTGCCCACCTACATTTCAATCCATCCTTGTTTTTGGTGTATCGACAAAGATTCGTGTTTGACATGCGTCTGTCTTCAGCTCGGTAAAGCTTCACTACGACGCGTCTCGATTTATTCGAGTCCAGAATTCTCTACCGCCTGACGCCTGCTGCTTGGCGCTTTGGTCGAGTCGTTCATTCGATCTTTCAATCATGGCTCCCGCAGCACCACCGCTACCTACGCGGTTCCCATGTTGGTGTAGAGCTGTGTATTCATGGGGAGGAGAGGTTTGTTGCTCACAAGCTCATTCGAGGTAAAGCTAACCAAAATAATAGTCAAAACGTGATCTGGGTTTCATCGAGGGAGATCTAATAGAATGTCTAAATGCTGGTGATGGTTCGTGGTGGGTAGGCAGACTATATCGGGATCGAAGAACGGTTGGGTCGTTCCCCTCCAACTTTGTTGAGGTTCTACCCTCTCAATTCCGCCCAACAACCAAATCCGTCCCTCCTGTTGCAGCACCAAACGTGCCCGGCCAAGTCAGTGCGCCCACCAAGTCGAGAACTTTCCGAAAACCATTCGAAGCATACGCCAAGGCCCCTCACTACACCAGCGCAAAGCAGCCCGAGACCTTCAAAGAGCCCCCCAAGAAGGAGACGCCAAAGAAAGAGATACCCAAGCCGAGCAGAATACGGCAAAACTCGAATGCTTCTTTCGCACCCAGTACTCATGAAGTTGAGCGAGGCCCATCACCCGCGCCTCCTCAACAATACGATCCCCGAGCTCCCTCACCGGCACCCTCTCATAACTACGGTTCACGAGCTCCATCTCCAGCTCCAGGTCCTCGGCTACTCGAATGGCACTCGAGAGCTCCCTCACCGGCACCACCTCATAGATACGACACAAGAGCCCCTTCGCCAGCGCCCCCTCACGGTTACGGCGCAAGAGGACCTTCACCGGCACCTCCTCATAGTTATGGAGGAAGAGGCCCCTCGCCAGCACCCCCTCACAATTACGGAGGAAGAGGGCCTTCTCCTGCTCCGCCAATTCATCATGGCAGTTATGGCCGCTCATCCAGAGGTCCATCACCGGCACCATCTTTCCATCACCGAATGCCCAGCTATCAAGGAGGTCAAGAAAGAGGGAACTCTCCACCACCACCGCCGCCCCCTCCTCATAGACAAATGACTAGAGGTGGATCAAACGATTTGCATAGGAGGTCAATCGACATCTCACGTCATGGATCCAATGCCTCATTCAACCCTCCTCTGACTCCGTCGAGGCAGAATTCGTTCAACCCTCCTCATACGCCCTCAAGACAGAATTCATTCAACCCCCCCTTGACTCCTTCTAGACAGAATTCTAGTAATTCGTACCGACCACCGCAACCTCACATCAGGCATGAGTCAAGAGGATCTTTCGATGACAGATCTTATGTACCATACAGCCCTGGCCGTTTGTCTCCCGCTCCGCCATCGCCCGCTGGAGGTATGACACCCTCGCCATTGAGGGAGGCTATGGACGGAGTCATGGAACAATTGGATGTTCTAGGAGGAGGTCTAAATAGACATCAGCAGCCACCTTCGCCGGCACCACCGATTGATCCCTGGTCTCCAGAATCCTTCGACATGTTAGCGCATGGGTCAAACAGGAGAGCTCAAGATCGAGGCAGGCCTAAAACTTCGTCAGGAATAGCACAACCGGACGAAGGCTATGAAACATGGAGCGGAGACTCTTCCCAGCAGGAAGGCACTCATCCAAACAAAGGGCGAGAAGACAAACTCAGCAATTATGTTGAGCGCATGGAAAAGCGGTTTCAGCACATGCACCGACAGAATTCAAAAACGGGTGATGAAGATGATGATGAGCCACCTCCCCCGCCTCCTAAGAATATGCCATATGAGCGGCCCAAGTCATCTATGGGACGGTCTGCCGAACCTGAAAGAAAGTTGCGATCACGCAAGTCGGCCTATGAGATTGGCAGAGGAGTTGCCCGTACTTTGACGAACAAGACCAACTCGACCAATTCCTCATCGGGCAACCAAAGCAACGCCAGCGCTTCAACCCAAAGCACTTCCAGAACCTTGTGGAGTGGAACATCGGCTGGTGCTTTCAGTACTACTAGTGCGGGAAGTCTTGCTCGCTCAGGGCATCGTGCTCAAAGCGCTTTGGGGATGCGAGAACTGGAAAACGACAGGCCAGAGACCCCTTTTACAGGAATATCTTATCATAGCAGTCACGCTAGCGACGCCCCTGCTCAACAGAGGCCACAAACTCAAGTCGGCTTTCACGAGGATCCTTCCTTGGAACTAGGAGGGCTGGTGCAACCAAAACCTCCCAAGAGAAACATCTTCCGCAAAATATTTGATACTGCTAAAACGGGAGTTGCTAGCAGCCGAGGCGGGATTGTGTCTGGTGCGGACTCCCCCAGGTCGCCCTTTGCTCGCTCGGTGCCAGCAGGAGCATCACCCATGCCTGGTATGGGCAACAGACCTGTCAGCAGAGACGTCCCGTCAGAAATGGGACCTGGAAGTGGCGTGGATTGGGTCCAAGTTCGTCGTGATGTGAATCGCTCGAATTCTCTCAGTACAATAGAGTTGACTGAGCGTCAAGAGCGATGCCAGATGATGGATCACCCTGCCCTCAATCCTGTTGATGAACTCTATGAAAGTGTCGAAGGAGATGAGGGAGCTGACGGGGAACCAGTTCCCGAGCCCACAAACTACCAGGCGATCAACCTATCTCAAGTGGACAAGAACTCACGGTTTATCAGCGGCCTTCCTCCAGCTATTACAGCCATTCAGCTCGCCACTACGTACGTATGCCGACCGTATCGAAGTGATGTACAGCGACTGCGAGCTATTTTCACATGGGTCTCTGAGAAGATCTGCTGGGAAGAGGACTTTGAGGGAGAAATCGATACAACGCGAGTCATCCAGTCTAAGAGGGCCTGCGCTGAGGAATACGCAGTGTTATTTATGGAGATGTGTTCTGCTATTGGCATTCACTGTGAGATCGTTCGAGGCTACTTGAAGCCTCCAGGCGAAGTGTCTGAAATCAACATCATGCCTCGGCCAAATCACTGGTGGAATGCTGTCCTAGTGGATAATGAATGGCGCATGATAGACTGCTGCCTCGCCAGCCCGTCATTTCCTCGGCGAGGTTTATACTCGAACGTCCACAACACAGCCGACATTTGGTGGTTCCTAACTAGACCGCTGGAGATTTGCTGGACACACATTCCCGAACACCACAGCCAGCAGCACATTGTTCCTCCGGTAGCGCATGAGACACTCCTCAATCTGCCCTGTGCTTGTGCACCCTTTTTCAAAAACGGGTTCGAAATGGTGGACTATAACACTGCCATGACTCGGATTGAGGATTTGGAGATGGTGCATATCAAATTCAATGTGCCAAGCGATGTTGAGATCGCAGCCGAGGTCGAAGTACGAGGCTATTCACGAGACTCGGATGGAGACGTATTCGAAAGCGGCGATATAGTCAAGAAGAGGGCTCTAGCTCAGGCAGAGTGGTTCAACGGTGTCAAGCGGTACACAATCAAGGCACTGCTACCTGGAGATGAAGGACAGGGTACATTGAAGATATATGCAGGCAAGCGAGGACTCATGCACAGCATCAAGGATATCCCGCACCCACTGGCCTTTGCGCTACCCATTGTTCATACAGGCGAAAACCCACCTTATGAGTTTGTCACGAGGCATCCTACTCCTCACGCACAGCGGCATGATATCTACGTGGTTCAGCCGCAATGTCAACGATTGGCACTCAACAATACCTTTGTCTTTGCCATCAGACAACATCCAAGCTCGCTGTCGGGAGGGTCGGCGCTCACGCCGTCATCGAATCCAGGAAGCACAAGTCCTATCCCATTTGCCCGGCCAAGTTCAGCGTTGAGCATGGGCGCGTCGAGTGTTGGTGGCTCAGCCCCAAGCTCAGCTACTGGCACTGTGGCTGGGAAGAAGCCTGCCAAACTGGCGATTCAGACGCCCGGAGGAAAGATCCTGCGTCTTATGAGAAAGGAGGATCGTAAGGGTATTCACGTCGGCAGCAGAAGTATCTCAGGAAGTGAAACCGCTAGTGACGGTGGGACTTGGGAGACAATCATCAAATGTTCAGAGAAGGGTGTATGGAGAGGTCTCGTGCTGGCAGATCGTACAGCTCGATGGTGTGTATTTGCTGAATGGGTGTGCATGGGCTGAACGAATACGAATCTTGGAGGTTATGATGAATGGGCAGATAGCGTTGGAGTTTCCGCGCATACTTTGTTATTTTCTTTCTTCTAATACCCAGGGAGAGGAGGGGAGAATCTTGCATGCCCTGGCGCTCAGGACCTGATGGAATTTTGGCTGTATCCAAGATGGGCATGGGCCTTGATTTTTGGTCTGGGTTGGGATCGATATGGTTGATTGCATTGGGGTCTGTTGAAAAGCAAAGACTTGTTGCCAAGTGTATGATACCTAATAACATGTCACGAGCAATGAGTGTAGCATGATGAATACTTATTTTCTGATGATTTACCCACTTTGATCAAAGTTTTGAGAAGAAGAAAAAAAAAAGTAGTTAAATTATTCACAAGGACAAGCTGAAACTTTGCTAATTATAAGAGATGGCTCTGTTGGTAGTTGGTAGTTGGTAGTTGATTAATTGGGTACCTTAGTCTCCAGCTGACTTGTAGTTCCGCTCAAGTGGTCCAATCACGTTACTCTGCGACACGACGGGCAGGATCCTGTCGCACTCGAGTCGTGTTTCCCATCCTTTCACGATCCAAATCAAACCCCAACCACGATCGAATCGAATCACGAGACGAGAGACGAGATTGAGCCATACGAGCCGAGTTCGATTCGAGTTTAGGAAATTCAAACCATTATTCGTTCATCCACGACCGAGCGAGACGACCATCGTGAATGGGAGACGCAAAGAGAGAGCAAAGCAGACCATGAAGCGCAATCGCGTTGGTCTGCGCCCCGCGACAAGACGATTTGAATGCTGATACCGCTCCCCCCGGTCTGCGAATAAGAGCCAACAGTGATAGCATAGGTTAGGATAGGTCATGAGCTACAGGCCCTATCATGGCCACGGCCAGGGCCAACAAGGCTCTCAGCCGCCTGGCATGAATCCGCCTTCATCTTATATGCCCGGTGGCTATCAACAATATGCGAATCCCCAGCAGCAGCAACAGTTCTACTCGATGCCCCAGCAACAGCAGGGACAGCAGTCATATCTCCCGTCACCGCAGCACATGACGCAGTATGGCGGGATGCAAACGACATACCAGGGTTATGATACGGCTGGACAGGCTTTTGGAGGTCATCAGATGCAGCAGGCAGCCGCCCAATATATTCCCCCGGCGAATGTGTGGCAACAGCAGCAGGCGTCTGGAGGGCAGGATATGATGTATCAACAGCAATTTCAGCAGCAACCTCATCAGCCGCAGCAGCAGCAGCACATGTATCAAAGGCACGTCGCGTCACCACAACAACAGCAGCAGCATATCCAACAGAGGCAGAGCGGCCATGTTCCTTCACCGCAGCAAAGACCGCATTCGTTGCCTCAGAGTCAAGGATATAGACTTCCGCAGCAAACTCAGCACCACCAATATCAGCAGCAACAGCATGCGCCACAACAACAATATCAGCAGCAACGTCCCCATGTTCAGCAACAGCCTCCCACCCATACGCCAGTTTCTAAACCTTCGCCGCAGCCTATTCAAAAGCAAATATCTTCTCCAGCTCAGCCACAGGCTCGACAGCAAACGCATCAGCAGCAGCCACACAACGGCTTTCAGCAGCAGCCACAAGAGACTGTACAACAACGTGTGCAAAAACCTATCGAAGAACCTGTCCCGGAGCCCGCTCCAGAACCTATACAAAACCAACAACTGGAACCACAGCAGATGCATTATGTGAATTTGCAGGATATTCAAAAGTTGCCTCCACCACCTCCCGTCACCATGGGGCAGCCGCAGAGCCATCTCGTCTCTCTACCCCAAAACACGAATACTTGGCCATCGCAACAGGATTCTCCTACTGTCAAGCCTATGGATATCATGTTGAGTAGCCCACAAGCTCAACCTCTACCTCCCCCTCAACCACAACCGCAGTCGCATCAACAACCGTCACAACCACAACCACAAAAGACTGGCGTAGCTACTCCCCGAGTAAGACCCAGCCCTCTATCATCCGTCGCCAACTCCCCTGCCATCAGCGCTCGTTCTCCGAGCGTCACCAAGAAATCGCCAGCTAGCACGCCCAAAGCTCGACCTGTCGACACTGTGCAAATGATGGTGGCCGTGGCTGAGGAGTGTTTCGAAAAGGCTCGTGCTTCCGTCCACGATGTAGCAATGTCCCTAAATGCCACGTGTATAGACGAATACCAAAATTTGATTTCGACAGGCTTGGCGTGTCTAGAGGCGTGTTTGCAAAGTAACCGACTGTCTCCGCGACAAGAAGCCAAGATGCGGTTGCGATATGCTACTCTTTTGTTAGAAGAGACGGAGAACCCCATGGAGGCGGAGACGGCCCTTACGAAGGGTATATCTCTTTGCGAAAAGGTGAGCCTTTGGAATCACACTCTGATCTGACGTAGCTGACTAATTTAACTAGCACGGCATGCCCGATCTCAAATATTGTATGCATTATATCAGGTTGAAACAGCTGTTTCAGCGGAACCACAAAGCGGCTCTGAATGCAACAGATCGACAGATCGCTGATTGTGAAACGTGAGATTTGCCATATCCAAGCTTGATTTCGCATCGACTGACAGGGTTATAGATTCAAACACCCTCATTGGGTCTATGCTTTCAGGCTACTGAAGGCCACATTCTACATAGAATTTGGTCAGACAGCTGATGCCAGCGCTCTCGAAAATATCCGCTCTATCCAAGCTATCGCCGGTTCACGGGGCGACAATGCTCTGTGTGCGTTTGCTTTTATCCTCGAAGGCCTCACCCTCCTCAAGGCTTCAAAGGATGGAAACATTGAAAAAGTCCAAGCTTGTATTGCTCAGATCAGCAAGTTTCAGTTTGATCCATCAGTTCGCATCATGCAACTTGATATGCTCACACTACTGCTTGATCTCGCTTCGAGCATCAACCGTTCAGGCTCCGATTTGACAGCTCAGAAACTTAAAATGGTCCAAGATCGCATGGACGAGTACGTCGACTGGCATAACGTGAGATCAGACTTCCTCATTCCAGTAAAAAAGCAGCCCTCCACAGGGCAAACGATCAGCAGTGATACAGTCGGCATCATTCGCAGTGGAGGGGACGAACCAGTCGATTACTTGGTCATGTCGTTCATGACTAAGATGGAGCTGACCTCGCTGGTGTAAGTCCATACTGTCTGTCACTGTGATTTTCACTAACACAGCTTAGCTTTACCCTAACTGGTCTGGTCAATATGCATAAGGCGAGTGCAGAAGGCCGTCGGTCAGCCGATTTTTGGCGCGAAGGCCTTAAGCTTCTTGATACTTGTGAGTGACAATCTATCATCCAGTATATAACTACTAACACGCTGCAGGGGACAGCACAACCGCTGGCATCAAATATGGACCGTCCATCTCGTTACAAGAAGCGATTCGACAGCGCGAGTGGCGATTGGAAACTCAGTCCTATCTCAACATCATGCTTGGCTTATACGCAGCTAGTCACTGCCAATGGGACTCGGTGAAGCAGTTCATGGTGAAGCTTGAAACTCTTGTTACGCCGTCTACACAAGGTATCCTCCGTTTGCTTGCTGTCTACCTATCAGGTGTGTTCTACCAGGGTACAGGGGACCTTCAGGCTGCCATGGATGTTTTCCGATCCCCGACGTTCGACCTTGCTCAGCGCGGAACTGGCGTCAAGACTGCGCACCGCGAGTTGGCCATGCTGGCTGGTCTCAACAGGCTTTGGATTATGCAGCACCCTTCGCAACGAGATGATCAAGAGACGTTCGACCTGATGGAACAACTGGAGCCGCTATGCTCCAGCCATTACAACCTCGCTCTTCGGACAGCGTGGCACAACGCCATGGCCCCTCTTGTCACGGATCCTCCCCAACAACTGAACAGCGCGAAACAGCACATCCAAATTGCCGTGGGCGCAACCAAATCCACTAACAATGTTATGGGCGCCGCCATCACGCTTGCCATAATGCGCAACCGACTATTTGAGAACATCATCGGCGACCAGGCCCTCAAGAGCGCCATGGCGGCATCCAAGCAAGCCCACCGCAGCGGCAACATCCTGTTGCAGAGCGTCACAGACGGCATGCTTGCTCAGTCTCACGAGACACAGGGTCAGTGGGATGACGCAGCGCAGGTATTGCACAAGGCGACGAGAGAAGCGCAAGAAGCATTTGCAGGGCGTTCCTGAAGGAGATAAGAGGAGGTGTCATATTGTGAGAGTGGACTTTGCAAACCCGGCGTTCGAGGCACGGAGTCTGCCGCAATTTTTTTTTATAAAAAAGAGGAATTATTTTGATGATTTGTATACCAGATTCAGCAGGGGCTTATGGAGGCCTGTACGATACCTGACCATACATGTCTTTGGTCTCATCCGTCGATGGAAAGGGGTTAAGAGTTAATTAGATATACGACCTAAGGTCGTTCATTTAGCCGCAATAGCGGCGTCAATCCAAATTTTGGACTCCATTGAGTCTGGAGCTCACTGAGAGAGTATTCGTATGAAATCCGTACTGTGGTGTTTATGAGATGAAAATCACCGATGAAATCCTGGAGGAGGTTGAAAGCCTGGAGGAGGCATGAAGCCAGGTGGAGGAGCAACAGGTGCGCCGGGGGCACCTTGAGGAGCTGGGAAACCAGGAGGAGGAGGAGCAACTGGGTAGCCTTGTGCGGGAGATCCGGAGGGCGGTCGGAAGCTGCCTGGGTGGAAATCGGCTGGGTTGGTATATCCAGCCTGTGATTGCGGCGGCCGCGCGGGCAAGCCGGATGGAGCTGGCGGGAGAGGGACAGAGCCACGGGGAGGAGCTCCGGGGGGCGCAACACCGGCGTTGTACGGCGAAGGTCCTCGGGCTGGTGGTGCAAAACCACCAGGGACGCCCTGCGGTGGAGGACCAACAGACATTCTACCCATGGACGAAGGGTCGAAGCCGGCTGGAGGCGCCGCGGCGACAGGCGGTGGTTGTAGGAACGCCTGAGGAACAGGCTGGGCTTCAGGAACAATATTCCTCTTCTTAGCCTGCGCGGCAAGTTCTCTCTCGGCCTCATCACCATGCCTCTCTCCCTTGCCATCCTTCTTGAAAGCGTATTGCACCGAAACCTCCTTACTCAGAATATACTGTCCATGCAAGTTCGAAATCGCAGCATCACTGCTCTCAAAGTCGGCAAAGCTAACAAATCCAAAACCCTTGCTCGCACCAGACTCTTCCCTCGCGACCTTTGGCAGACTCAGCAGCGGACCAAATCGACTGAACGTGTCGTACAGGATCTTCTCATCAACCATAGGATCCAAGTTTCCGATGAAGAGCTCCGCGCCAACCTCTGCGGCGCGCTGCTTATCTGCACTGGCCTTGTTGACGCGCAGGGATTTGCCGTAGAGCTTTATGCCGTTCATGACATTCGCCGCGTACTCGGCGTCGGTCGGCGTGCGGAACTCGACGAAGCCGAAGCCCTGGTGCGTCTGAGTGACGCGGTCGCGAGGCATGTGGATGTTGTGGATGGGGCCCATCTGGAGCATGATCTCGTATACCATTGCCGACGTTGCGCGCTCGTCAATATTACCGATGTAGACGGTTGCATCTTTGTCTTGTTCCCTGGGGAAGATGTTAGCTTTTGTTTGGCGCGTGAGGATGGGATGGGAGAGCTGTACCAGTGCCTATTTTGCGCCATGATGACGATGTTTGAAGAGACTTGTGTCTCTTAGAGTTCTTGCGATCTAAGAAATAGCAAAAAGAGATCGGATTGACTGAAGTTGCTTTATTATGATTATTGTCACCTTTTGCATGGAGGATCTGGAAATTTTGGCCAGTGGTTGGATGGTAGAGGTAGCCTTGTCGCATAAGCCACATTACCTCAGACGAGGCACCAGAACGTGGCGTCGACCGAGGTTCTTCCGCTTGCACATCCGCAATTCGGAGGTGGAAATTCAAGGTCCCGCCGTCATTACGAAATTTTTGGAGAGACGTCAACGCCAACGATACGCCTTGCGATTATCAGCCTCAACAACCTCAGCCGAGCTACATCTTGTCTCTGTGTGCACTTTATTGTTTGTTTTTTCTAGTCGCACCGTCAGATTTAATTCAAGATGTTTGCCCTCTCTGAAGAGTCCAAGGTGCGCTATAGCTCGGAATCCAGCTTGAGGGCTACGCTTTACTAACATACCTCGCAGGAGCGCATTGCCAAGCTCATTGACGTTTCCCGCGTCGCTATTCACTAGTATGTTGAGTTTGTATCTTTTGGCTGAGCATTGGCTGACTTGTTTTCAGTGGCTATCTCCCTCTGATCCTCTACCTCGGTACGAAACTCGGATAGCGATATGCGACTACGACGATGATATTGACCATGTTTCTAGGCTACACCCGCAGCGAGCCCCGACCTTCCGTCATCCGGTATGCCTCGAGCTCTACAAACCACCAATTTCCTCATGACGCTAACATATACCTTCCAGTCTTCTCTCTCCCCTCTCCTAAACGAGGAACAACACCATAATATGACAACAATACAGTGTACATTATCTTGTGATGCTTAAGACGGCAGAGGAAGCTACCACCAGCATTCACGGCGTTGGGATAAGGCGTGGTAAATCGACGACGGCCGGAAAATCCGACATTTATGCTTGGAGGGGAAAGGGAAAAGGGAAAGGGTTGATTGTACGAGAGTGGCAGAATCACCATGTATCATCTTGTAACACGAGGACCAAGACTAGGACCAGGACTAGGAGATCCGAAATAAGGGCAACCCACTCATAATTAACTCATGACTTTACTACTTTTTTTTTTGGCCCTTTATTTGATTTTTTTGGTGTTTTTTCAGTATCAAAGTCGGCTTGATGCGGCAAAAGAATTGCGCTGGTGACGTTGAAGCCGAGCTCCGCAGAAATATCTAACGTTAATTCTTATGTCAACGTCAATGACATAGCTTTCTTCTACAACAACCAACTCACCTCATAACCCTCTGCTTTTTTTTCTTCTCTTCCTCTCTACTTGCTCTCCTACAATGTGACGATCTCTCGTAGAAAATACTTGACTTTACTATATGCCCGACCTCAACCATGCGGGACTCTCCCCCGCGACCATCGAGTCCATCGCCGGCCTCAGCGCAGGCACCGTCTCTACCTTGACGGTTCATCCTCTCGATGTAGTCAAGACTCGCATGCAGAGTATGTATCTTTCTCCTTTTCCGGAAATGCAGTATCTAACATTCTATAGTCTACCGCAACTCGGCGCATGATGCTGTTCGTCCAACGACCGTTTCTATCCTCCGCTCTCTAACATCCTCCTCTAACCCCATCGCCTCTCTCTATCGCGGTCTGACGCCAAATCTCGTCGGCAACGCCTCTAGCTGGGCGTCCTTCTTCTTCTTTAAGTCACGCTACGAGCGCTTCATAGCATCCTGGCATGACCGCCCGGACGGCCATCCCTCCGCCGCTGATTATTTTGTCGCAAGCGCCATGGCCGGAGCTTCGACGACGGCCCTGACGAATCCTGTCTGGGTCCTCAAGACTCGCATGGTATCCTCTGACCGCGGAGCTCACGGCGCATACCCTTCCATGCTAGCCGGTGCGCGCTCCATCCTCCGAACCGAGGGCATTCGGGGCTTCTACCGCGGTCTGGGTGTATCGCTGATAGGCGTGTCACACGGCGCCGTGCAGTTCGCCGTGTACGAGCCCGCGAAGCGGTGGTACTACACGCATCGACATGAAAAGTACGGTATCGACAAGGGCCCCATGACGACCGAGGCGACGGTTGCGCTATCGAGTCTGGCCAAGCTGGTCGCTGGCGCTGTCACGTATCCGTACCAGGTGCTGCGGAGTAGATTGCAGAACTACCAGGCTGATGAGCGGTTTGGACGGGGGATCAAGGGCGTTGTGGTGAGGATATGGACGGAGGATGGGCTCAGAGGGTTTTATCGAGGCATGGTGCCGGGAGTGGTGAGGGTGATGCCTGCGACGTGGGTGACGTTTTTGGTGTATGAGAATGTAAAGTATTATCTTCCTCAGTGGGTTTGAGAGAAGAATCTGTTATGACAGAGGATTGAGTTGGGTCCTTTGAGTCATCAGAGGCTGTCTGTATATTAGACATAGAAGAGACTAAGGGGTCTAAAGGAAGACTTGATAGACTCATATACCTCCGTCCAATGTGTATAGGGTCAACTCATAAAGCTCTGTGTTACGAGCAAACTGAGCATCCTACTATTCAACTAGCATTACACCTCCCATTCCTCTTCTCCCTCTCCGCCGCCTGAGCCGCAGCCAATTCAGTCGCGATCCTATACATTTCGCAGACGTCACACTCATGCGCTGGCAAGTAACCCGTCTCATACAAAATCTCTGCCTGTGCGCATTTATCCTTTTGCTTTCCTGTCGCGACGGCCTCGCAGTCCGTGGTCAACTCTTCACCACTGATGCGTCGCTGACACTTTGTACAGTCCCACTTGCGATATATCGTGGTGCACATTTCTTCAAGATAGGTCTTGGGCGCTTTCTTTCGATGCTGTTGTTCTCGTATATAGTCTCTGGATAGTTGTGGTTATACTTCTAGTGTTGAAAGTCTTAAAAGTGGTCAAAGATTCAACAGGAGTCAAGCTTTGTTGAGCTTTTATAACCCAGTATATGTAGTAACTCAAACCTTCAATGTTGGTCTTAATCATATGAGCAATTCGAATGTACTGTCATATCGATGCTTTAAAGCTTTGAAGCTTGCGCCTTCAGCTCGGTCATGATGCCGTGAAACACTGACGAGGCTGGGGTTGTCTGACAAACACAGACGTCGAAGCATGATATATGTTTTTCGTTGTGACTTATAGTGTGACTTTTAAGTGATTCATGTCATTGGGTGATTAACAGATAATTTAAAATGGTGGCCTCCAGCGTCTTGCTTCTACAAGTTGGATAGAATATGTGTGTTTGTACGAAACAAAGCTCTCGACAGCCACAACCAAAATATAACCAACTGCTAATAAGTTTCAAGTACCTAGAAGCTTTCTTAATCACCAAACATTTAAAGACCACTGATCTTATCAACTGGCGGTCAAGTGTCGCTGAGTGATGCTATTCACATCACAAAGTACTTACCCTATACAGCAACACCAAAGAATCATGCTCACAACAGCAAATCATGATGGCTCAGCAAACGAAACTACATAGAACTGTGTGATTTCGTGCCATTGGCTAATTCTACAGGTTTAAAATCATGTGCAATGCTTGCACTGTTGGCTCACCATATCTCACACACACCGTTCAACTCGTGAGTCACTCCCATCACCCACTTCATCATTACCACTTACAAACCAACCCATCTCACCAGAAACCTCAACAACTGTAGACCCAATCAAGAGACCTTGTCCTGCTCTCTGATCTTTTTACGTCTAAACTCGCTTACACCATCCATCGATAATCAACTCAACCCTCAAATTTCCGATGCTTAGCAAGAGTCACACCACGAGTTGCGTGAGCCTCTTCCGAACCCCTCCGCATCCGCCGTGAACTGCCATTAACCGGCATCCTTGGTCAATAGCAGAAGGCAGATTTTCATTCCAATATCCTCCTTTACCCTGGGCCTTGCTTGTCACATTCCCATCTATCCGGTCAGTGGAAACCCCTTTGTACGAGGAACCGCATCCCACTCCTTGGGCCCCGGCCCTAGAGACAGCAAAATCAGGCGATTTAGACAAACAAGAGCTGCCTCGCCCCAGTTATTCACCGTTGAGAAAAGAGATCGATCTTGACGCCAGACTAGCATCAGGGACCATCGGTCACATAGAATGGCACGGACCTAACAAAGCGAGATGACGGATTGTCCCAGTCTCACTCCCTACTTCTCGGCCGTGACGAGAGACGTGTGTCTGCCAACAGCCTCAGTTCATCATAGCATGCTGATCTTCAAGCCCTGCAGTAAGAATCACCGCATGACTGACGAAGCGAAGCTGTATGTATCAGCAAGGCCTTTCTCAAGGGCCAAACCGTTGCGATAAGAACTTTCCTGTGATCCATCACGCGAACGACACGGAGAGTCCCGATACTGACATCTCCATATTGCTCGCTTGGCCCAGGCATACGAGGTAAACTGAGAGAAAAGGCCGCAAAATGTTGTATAATACTACGTTAGTACCAATAATAGGAGCGCGTAATCCCATGTTCACCTCGTCTAGCGAAACACAGTCAGTCTTGTCTCGCAAGCGAGTATCAGGAAATTCGTCGGCAGATGTTGTAGAGTAGATGGCCCACCGTGAGCATGATGAATTCGCAGGTTTTACCTCAAGAAGAACGTCGGTCAGGAGTGGAATCGAAGCATTTGATGCTACAGTAGGATTCTTGGAATTACGATCCATCATTTCCTGTGTCAAAAGAAGGGGAATTAGAGAATGGAATAGCATGTCCATGATCCTCCATGGCCGAGAATAGCTGTCAAATCCCAAAACGCTACTGTCGTCGGGGACCAGGCCTCAAACAGGAAGTCATTCCGTTCCCCAAAGAGTAGAGCTTGCGAATGGAGGACGGGACGAGCCGAAGTGCTGATGGACAGGCCATCTTGTTGACTCCACGGATCCCGAATGCTTGGGTTGACGGAACGCTTACTTTCGTCCCCTGCGGTCTGTCTCCTCGCCCGACACGGTATTTCCGGGAGCACGAGGCTTTTTACTTACTAGCTTTTGCTTACCTATTCATGAGCTTTCAGATCAATCACAACCATGAGAGTGCAAGACAAAGGGGTAGTCAAGTCGAGTCGACGCCGATAACGAGAACGAGACAGGACGCCAAGACTGACCTGGGTGGGATCTCTGATCCGGCCAGATGAGGGATCATAACCAGGAACATGGGGATCGAGGTTTGCCAACCATGCGAACCGAGACATGGGCATATCGCATCTTGGTCAATCTTGCGAGTCAAGGAGGCGCATCCATCCGCCTGAGAAGTTGCATAGGGCAAGGGACCGGTGACCTCAAAGAAACGAAGACCGGGACTCGAGTTTCGTGGGGGAGGACCCTCTTCTTGGTCCACGCGATGTCACCTCTACACCTGCTCATACCCTGGTTGGCTCCGCTCGACATCTCCCACAAGCTCCAACCAGAGCCTCCACGATCGTATCTTGCATATATAGCATGCTTCATGCTCAAAAATGTTTTCTCATAGGACGTCAGAATAGAGACATGATATCCAAATATATTGTTTGGCATCCAGCCACAATCATTGACCGCCGCAGTGTCGGGACCGAAAAAAAAGAAAACTCAAGCCAGTTTGCCAACCTATACGATCATTGAAAAGGGAAAGGCCACGCGGGAATTGTGCATCTGCGACCAAACCGACAAGAGGAAATGCCGTTGTTTCCTGTTTGTAGCATATGTCTTTCATCGCTGTCTTTGGACTCTATGTGTTCTGCACATGGACATCTCGATGGACAAACAATCCCCTCGCGTCCAATAATTGTGCAGCAGCAAAATCGACATCAGAAAGCCTTTCATCTTGCATCGGATCGATGCAGATTAGAGTTAAATCCCGAAACTCTTGTCGATCAAGGTACAGTAGGGTATCAGGACCATAGAGGAGGGCCCCGATGGAATTCGGACACTCCTTCGGAGTGCCAATGTGCAAAAGGCAAGCCGACGCGTCTATCAGATCTTCTCTCGTCGTATATCACAAAATACAGCGTCGCACCGAATGGATCTTGGAAGGGCCCTGTGGCTTTGGTGAGTGGGTGCTAATTGCTCATGTAGAAACTGGACCGTAGAGACGAGAGAAATGAGTTTTCAGGGCACGGCATGCACATGATTAGTGTGGTTGATGTTGTGTGCTGAATGTCATTTTCCCTGGCAGCCTGGGTCGGTTACCACATTGCTGGGTATTGAGAGAATACCGCCACCAGATGGTGAGGCTGAGTCTTTTGCCTCGTCGCCCTGCTTCTGACACTCGCCCTACCGAAGATCATGGAATTTCCTCATGGCAAAGTGAGGCTTTAGAACATTTTGCCATTTTGTCTTGGTCAATTGGCTCTGACGTTGTCGATATCGCAGCGTTGCGAATAACGTCAGGATCAAGACATGTCCCAGGTGTGCGGGCAAGTGGCGCAGAAGCACGATCTCAGGATCAGGATGATGGGTCCCAGATTCTTCCTTCAGTTGTCTCTGGCGTCAGTCAAGTCCCTGACCTGGCTGGGATTCTTGGAGCATTGGCACACCCTCCCACTGAAGGCCAAAATTCATCTGCGAAATGTGAGAAGTGATCAACTTCAGTAGTACGAAGTATGTACATGGTTGCAGAAGAACGATCTCTTAGTTGCGAAGAGGGGCTGGTTGGGTCCCCTAGTTGGAGTTGACCTTTCTCTAACAGGATTGGAAGAGTTCACGAGAAAAGAGAAAAGAAGGCCTATCTGCAATACCATTGGCCCCTTGGCTATTCTAGAGGCGTTTTGACCAGGACTAGGGGGTCATGACTTGGTTCAAGTGCGATTTGACTGAGTCTAGGTTGGTGGTGTATGTAAAGGTGCAGGGATAGGTTCGATTTCAAGACAGATTTGATAGATTGTCTGCTTGTCTTGAGGAACACGTGTGTGTGCTGTCGCTGCACCTCACCTCCATTACATGCATTGGCGACTCAGAGTCTCTTTTGACGATTCATTTGCAGCGCTCTATGCAATTGTGGACTCGTCATTCTTTATCGTTCTTGTTTGAGGTATGCTTGCGATTTTAGGTGGGTAATTGTTGACCCATGATCTCGATGGGTTCTAGTGCGGGGACATGCGTCCCGCTGCGTTGCAGTTCCAGTTGCGCTGAGAGCAGGGGAAAGAGACGAAGAGATCTCGCAGGCACCAAGATCCATGACATCGATCCTGTGAGGGAGTCAGTTAGGATCAGATATCAGCCCTGAACCTGCGGCGTTGACACCCACGTACCAGGGACCTTTCAGCTCGTCGTTTTTGCCAAGCTATAGGCATGGACAGCTAAGCACTTGACTTGATGGAGTCGTCATCTGCTGCTGCTCCCTTTGCAATAGGTAGCTGCGCCATAAAGAAAATCAGATACATCATCTATCATAGTTTGACTATCCGCAATATTTCCCCAAAGTACGGGTAAGGTGGCGCTGCAGCAGCTGACTCGTTCGCTTGTACGGGGCTCCGATCAGATGAAAAGATAGTAATAATGATAATATCAGTGATAGTGAATGCGTTGTATTATACGCAGGGGGTAAGCTCTTGCGTTTGAGAAGTGTCGGCAGATGCATTCCTTCAATTCCGTGTATGTGTGTGTGTGTGTGTGTGTGTGATCGCCCAAATGGTCGGGTCGAGATTCTTGTGTGGTTACAGTAAGGCAGCACTAGCTCTTGATCTTATCTCACCCTGTGCCCCGACAGTCTGGGAAGCTTAATGGGAAATTATTAACGGTAGTTCGTTCTTACCGTAGCTAGCTCTTTCTTACCAATATGGAAGGTACGTTAAGTCCTTCCACGGGACTGAGTTGTGCCGTGCGCCTCGCGCCTCCGGCAGGAACGAACCGTTATCCGTGGCAGCGTGGCTCAGTGCTCAGGTTCCCCGGAGGTCCTGACAAGCCCCCCATGCGTTAATCATTGTCTGTGTATTAAACCAACCAAACAAGAAGAAGAAGAAGAAAAAAATAAAACAATCCCGCCCGGCC
Organism: Fusarium abutilonis; assembly: GCA_021655885.1. Taxonomy (NCBI): domain Eukaryota; kingdom Fungi; phylum Ascomycota; class Sordariomycetes; order Hypocreales; family Nectriaceae; genus Fusarium; species Fusarium abutilonis. The sequence goes on from JAJJWN010000044.1 coordinate 48,931, forward strand.
CGTGAGGATGTTGGGAATGGTGCAAATGAATCCGGCCTGCTGGATCTGTAGCGACTGCCGTATACTTTGCTTTTTCCCTGTTACTTCACTCCCTGACATTGGTTTCACCATATCCTATCTGTATCTTTAGGCTGATCGATTTCGCGATGACTTCCTTTTGCAGTCCAGTTCATGCAGATGATATCAGAAAGATCACAAAGTAAACAGAACTGCGCCGTACAGCATCAACACCAAATGACCATACGTCAGGGTTTCAATTGTCAGGGATGCTTTACGAGGCGGAACAGAGAACCAAGTTGACGGAACACTACCTATTTGTCGGCGGGTTCAATGCCTCCATCCTCGTGATCCAATAGATAAAATATACTTCGCTGCGCCGTAGAAATAGAGTTCAACCTGAAAACCAAAGCAATATCTAGGTACCGTTGAAGGAATAGCGTCCTTATTTGGGCGATCGCCCTCTACCGTGGGTTTGGATCGGGTATGCAACATCACCAAAGAAAGTTAATTTCAACCTACCCAATTCCAGGCATTTTGTAGCCAAGAGCCCGACTGGCTGGACGTTCTAGTCATGGAGGGCTTTTGCAGCAGAACGCCTTATCCTTGTCCTTACGTTGATCGTGTCCCGTGCGCGCCACAGCCTCGTCTTGAACATCCAATGCTTCTTGCTCATCCCGCGCCGTGCCGTGATTATACAGAACCTGTTACGTGGGGTATGCATACCATGGCGTTGACCGCCAAAAGTCAAGTTGTGTTCGCTTTTCGTGCATCTTCTTAATCCTGCGCAGCTTCAGAATCGAGAGAATTGAGACTTGAACAAGACAAATACATCTTTCACCAACAGTAAAGTTAAAGAGTAATAGAGACACCAAGTTTTCCTTACCCATTCCATTGCCCAAAAAGCAAAGCACGCGCGGGAGCGGCCACAGCCCCAGATTTAGCCGCCCCCCTTGGTTAAGGTTAGGTTCTTCACGTCAGCACCGAAATTATATAAAAAGACACGAGTTTCATGGCCATTATTTCCAGAAAGGGTAAATCAAATCGATATCGATGTACTCGTAAGAATAAAAATACGAAGAGGAGCATTTTGGTACCTGCCGCGGCGTGCCTGTTAAGGCAGATAGTTGCGAATATGATATAATGAAGAGAAAACAGCATCTGCCAGATGAGAAAAGAGGATCTGATAAATAATACCGAGGACCCTACATATATTACCCTGTCCCTATATTACAGGGCTCTGCTTCTGTTTCGCAAAATGGGTCCCAAATAGGAAACCAGGGTTAAAACGCGTGTCTTCGGAGCCAGGCTTATCCGATCTATTGGGTTGACTTGGGGTGATTTGCTTTGCCCGAAGATCTCATCTTGATCCCAGTTCTTGACACGGCAGAGGGCCTGTCTGATACGTATCCCATTACCTATAAGTGCCGGTTACGGTGAGAACAGGTTTTTGAGCTGCGCGGCATCAAGGCTAGACTTCTTTTGGGTTGCTGCAAGGGGCACAACCACTGAGGCAGCCTGACATCTTCGGTGGTGTTTATGCTCAGGTAGGAAATGTGATATATCAGTTGGGGCTACTCTGTTACAGTACAGGACCCTACCAGCCACAACATGGATTGGACAAGTTCATCCCAAGGGCAAGGCAAGTCAAGGCATGTTTGCGATAACGAAGAATGATGCAGTGCATTGTATGTGTATGATGGAGAGATTGACAGGGGATTACGTCTCCCCCTCTTGTCGGACTAAAACAGTTTTACAACATGAGCTGCCAAACGTTTGTAACTAACTAGTGAGCACTACTGATCTTGAGCCAAACGGGGTTCGAGCCGGTCGCCCTGTGTTTGGTTGACACCAAACACGTCCGTTCACTTCCCTTGCAGAATCTAGTTCATCAGATCCTGCGCTCTCGCAACACAAAGTTCAACCAACCCCCTTGGCAATATTCCTATCACAACAAAAAGCTTCATTACCAAAGCCACCGAGTGTGGGGGTGCTGGGTAACTCTGTTGCATCAATTCTGCAAGGTACCGCTGCAGCTTCTGATGGACATCCAAGACCAACCTCGAAACGATCACCTGGGAGTCCGCTTCATCACAGGGTTACATTGGCGCAGTGCCCCCGACCGAGGATCTAAGATTAACCAAAATGACTAATCAGAAGAATCCAGCTGTTCGGACTGAGCTAAGCAGGGGATGTTGCAGGTGATGCTACGCACCTATTATTGCGTTACTTTATACATAACATCAGGGCAGACAAGGTCAGGCGATGGGATCTATATCAGAACTTGGTGTGAAGCGCAACTGAACCTCAGTGTCAGTCATTTCGAGTGATTACTGTAATCCGCATTAATTATACAATAGCCCGTTGAAATCGAAATGCTATTACAACACAGACAGAGTCGAGAGAAATTGGTGTGCCAAACTAACAGCTGCAACGTCCAGGGTCTGTCGGCAGACTTGGCGGGTAACCTAACCTAATGATTTCCCCCTAGGGAGAGCCCGTATGGCCCGTCTGTCTCCCCGCGCTTCCGCTTTTGTTCCGCGCGTTTTTAATCTTTACCCAGCCAAGTATGTCCTGTAAGCCGTAGCGTAGGTAGACTAACTCTTTAATCGTTGGGACACAGGGGTGTTAACCCCACCAAACCAAACGCCTGGACAAGACTTAGCTGCGCGGTTCCCATCAGTTTGGTTGACTGTAAGTAGGTATAGTACAGTACAGTAGGTAGGTGATGGCTTCTGGCGACCTCAATTGTCATTCTGAGAGAGTTTGGCCTTTCTTAATAGCAATATGAGACTACACCCCTTGACTCTACTCCGCAGCTGTAGATACACGACAGTCTATCCAAGTTTGATAGATATTCTTAAAGGTACTAACTAGATATGCGTACGCTGGCGATCGTGTGACGCACCGTGCAATGCATAGACTAGGTTATGTCAAAGATCGTCATGGCAGACCGTAGCTAGACTAGGCCCCGGAGCTGGACCCGACACGGCGGAGGAAAAGGCATTACCTAGCGGCATCAATCTCACGACCCTTGCAGTATTTACTAGGCAGACACCCATCCAGTGGAAGAAACTCTGACCCAACCGTTGTGCCGCTGTCAAAGCTCGCGCGCAACGAGTGTTTAAGCCGCCAGACTTCCAAGACGCTGTGAACAACTGATGTTCCTTGCCTGCTTGTTATACGTAGACCGAGCCGTCATAACATCGACAAGATAGACCTTAGTGCACGTAAAGCTTTTGGGTGTAAGACCATTGGAAGAGATTTCCCCAAGAAGCCACCTGTTTACTCCATAGCGGACGGTTGCGCACCAATTGTTAGTCTTGGGTCATGGACCAAGCTTCCGCATCAAGCTTCCGCCATGCGCCAGTCCTCCCGATGTTCTGGTTCTCCAGGGCCGAAGGTTCGGAGTGGGTTTTTGAATGGGCTCGGCCATGAGATCCTGAGTGGTTCTCTAACCAACCTGGCGCCATCGGCTGCTCACGGCTAATATCTGCCTTATCGGAGATATAAAACGAAGATTGGGCTGAAGCACGGAGCATTGGCGGGCTGGTTCTTTAACGTTTGCTCTTCAAATTAGACAAACATGTTTGGCAATCATGGGTGCTGGCGGCAACCCCATGTGTATCACGAGAGCAATACTACCAGCAGTGGCAATATTTCCTGTGCTGTCGGTGCCTAGAGATCAAAAAAGGGGATTGAAGTAGAAGATTGAAAGAATGAGAAATAACCCGCAAATAGATCCCGATGCCCCATCAATCAAAACGCTTATGGCGCTTGTTGGGTCGCGATATTGCGCCTTTCATCCCGGGCTTCCTCCGCCGCGTTTCTGGCCTGGCCCCTACTTGTCATGTAAGGATACACATGAGCTCCATGGGCCAGTCTAGCCTTCAATTCTCTAATTTTGGTGGACTCGTTGTTCCCTCGCTGCGACTTTGGTCTGCTTCACGCCGTTGCCACCGTACTCTCTCCAATAAAAGAGTGTTGGCGTTTCAGGCTGACTGCTTCTCTAACTGTTCTCGACGTCTGACATGTCTAATTTTTCTTTAACCTCGGTTGGGCACAGACATAACAAAGTAGATTATCGTATTCTTTCATTGCCCGAAGCTATGAAGAGCGGCTAAGGTGGGATGGACAGGGGATTCTATAAGCCAGCCGCCAGTCGACGAGTACATACATAGACGTTCCTGTTTCTTCTTTGGTCCGCTGCATGCGCTTTGTCCCTCTGTTGGGTTCGGCACAGAAACCACCCAATTCCGGATCCTGCCAAACCCGGAGTAGAGCGTTGAAGATCGGTTCAAGATCACCAGTACCATGAAGCAAGAAAGGAGGAGGCACAAGCGGCGTTACCGAGAAGATGAAAGTGAAACGAGCGTGAAAAAGAAATGGGAGGGGAGGCAATCCCAAGATGGCCTGAGACGAGCATCAACGACGTTCCTGCGTAGTTGATATCTGATCAAGACTCGTATACATCCATACATATTCCCAATATGCATGTGTGTGTTAGCGCGAGGCTTGGGTGGGGTTTTGTAAGAAATGAGGGTCTCAAGGTACAAAAAAGCACCTGCAGAGAGGTCCATGATTTTGCCAAACAATGGAGAAGTATTTATGACACCTTATCCAATCTCACATCACAGGTCGTGTGTGGGTGTGCTTGGATCTTGGCGACAAGGGTCCCTCAAGGGGAGTAAATCCCGGTAACCATTTTAGAAACGTTGGTTAGGATCTGAGCGTTGTCCTCTTATTGGTTGTTTTCTCCGATATTCATGTAGCCCTACTGTTGATCGCGGTTGTATTTATCATAAACCTGTGCCTGGAGTTGGGTGAATGAAGATGTCACCGAAGGATTTGCTTGACGCTTCAACCCCTAATGCCTCGGAGATTTCTGATGAGCCGTCTAAGTAAACCGGCATCAATATTCACGCAGAGCAGCTTGCTTCGTCTTCTAAGAATCGTCGTACCTTGCATGGTTTTGAATAACTTTATCAATCGTGCATTCTTTCTGACAGGGATGGGGCGCCATGCAAACCGATTCTAAATTACTGTGAATAATGCCCAAAGGACCTTCAGCCCAGGACAGTTTCTGCCCGAGGTGCAAACTGCAGAGATCGAATGATTTGGAGATTGATCATACTGTAAAGAAAACGGGGATAAGACGGCGTCTGTGAGGTCGAGGAAAAAGAAATTCTCATCGGCTCGGGCTGCGCTCGCTGGCGTAGGGCGGTCCCCGCCGTCTCCGTTGCCGGGTCCATCGTCCCCCGGGAGCTCTCCTCCACAAGAGCCCATAGAGACCCCTGGAAAAGGGGTGCCCCTGTCTGCCACCCAGTCTGCGATTTTTTTCTCGTGGCTTAGGGTTTTCTCTTTGAGTAGTTTTGACAAGTGAAAAGGTCTTAGAATGTCGCTCAGATCAAACTGCGTTCTCGAATCCCACCAAGAACCTTTAACCCTGTTCGACTTTTGATGGCCGAAGTTAATGGAAAATCGTAGTATCTCACTCAACTTTAGGGGTCTGAGACCAGTTGAGATATTCGATGTGAAATAACCAATCAGCATGAAGACCTATGTTTCCAGAGCCCTGGGTCCCATCACAGCCAAGTCGACCAGGGGTTATTTTTGTACCCAATAATGAGTCTCAGCAAGCATGAACCTGGGCAGTGCGACGACAAGCCACAGTCATTAAAGAGCAAACGCCTTCAGTTCAGGGCACCTGATGCCGCCAAGCAACACGATTGCGCTTTCATCGTTGTTGGTTCTGCTTGGAACACCCTGGTTGGTGACATCTAGTGTGAGAATTCTTGAGTGCGAGAAGAACACAAGGAATAGGTGCAGGAAACAACAGCAATCTGATAGGCTGACCGACGCTAGCGAATTGGTTGCGAGATTTGCGGCAGTTAGATATGAGATGCCTCTTCGCAGCACGGTTTTGTTCCTGGCACTGAGACTCCATGTCAGGCTCTCGTAAACATCCTTGCTAGGACCCCGGTTGGTTTCAAGGACTCTCCCCTTCTCACGTTTCCCCAGATAACTATCATCACCGCGGCTGAGATGCCTCTCCTCACATTCTGCCAACATCGAAGGGTGTTTTGTTAGCCGAGTTCACGCTTCACCTTCTATGGCTAAGTCACTCCATGGTGGAGGAGATCGTCACCTCTAGCCAGTTGACAACTGAGGCTGAAGTCAGGTTCTTTCCAAGTCTTTTCGACTGGGTAGGCATCGACCGTCAAATCAACAAAATGGCAGGTCACAAAAGCGCTCGCTGTCGATTGTTCAAGGTGAAAGCGATGATCCATATCGGGACGAGCTTCACCAAGGCTGCCGGGCCACTTGAAGAATCACTGCACATGACCCAATGCTATGCCCCACCATTTGTGACAGACCAAGGCATGATGGAGCTTGCCAGCCTGACCAAATCTTCGTTATGCTCTATAATGTGCACAAGTAAAGATAACAATCTGGTCTATGAGAATGTGACAACCCCCACGATGGAGTGGATTGCTGGTAGTAATACATGCTTCACTAAGCGCAACGCGCTAGTTGAAAGCCAAACGCCCACATCAAGCATTTATGATGAGGGCGCACTGAGAGCTCTTCTCTTCTTCCTGTCGTGTCCAGTATCTAACGTTTGTGAGATTTCACAATCTTTCCAGAGGCAACAAAATCGAGATTTGGATGCACCGAGATCCAGGACCGCCAATAGGCTGAGGTGATATGTCATTTCTCAGCTTTGGATGTACATATGTAAGTAAAGGGTGGCTTTATCCCAAGATAGATCGTTATTGCACACCCCTGTTGTCGCAGCCACGAGCACTGGGGTGTCTGGTTAGATGCCCTTGTTTCCTCACCTCCCATCGGTCGAGAAAACAACACCGTTCCGTTAGATGATACCGTTAATCGAGAGTTGATAGCGAATCGTCATTCCCCATTCCCCATCCATGAAACTGTGTCCCGTGATTTTGTGATGATGCCAGAAAGCTGAGACGCCATGACCAGGGTTGATATGAACTGGGATATGTTCGATAAGCCCTGGGCTTCTGTTTGATTCTCTTCGAATCCGTTGTCTGCCAGCACGACACACCCGTAAGTTTGCAAAGCAGGGCGAAATCCAGGGTGATGGGTTTGAGATAACAACATTCGTCTTCCAAAAACGTTGGTAATACCTAATGGACTTTACGGACACTGTGAAATGACCACCACCGTAAAGCAAGCCACTCTGCCCTTAGTTTCATTACCAAGGCCAGCTGCTGCCCATTGCATGTTATGAATCCCAAGCCTGAGCTCCAGTGTGGCGCTCTAAGGATTGCGTTCCACGGCAGTTCGAGGTATCATGCGTGGAGAGGCATGACCGGAGAGCCATTTTGCCTTCGAATACCACCTCCGTATTTACTGGATGTCTGTCAAACTGTCTTTATGTTGATATAGTAAACCGTCCAGCGCTGGGTCACCTCGTGCTTCGCGAGGAAGGCATATTAGAGTTGATCGTCAATAGGATCGGCTACAGAAGCGGTTAGCCAGCCAGAGAACCCTGTCAGTTTCTTTCCCAAATATCATCCTGTATCCAGCTTTGCTGCTCCTGGCCAGGGTTAATTGTACTTGTCAGCCACGCCGCCACAACCAAAGAGCGACCATCTTGCAGTCCACACAACATCCACCACCAATGCAATGAGGCGGATAGAACGCCAGAAAGAAGAAGCATGCCGCGATAAAATTCCATAATGTATCTAGGGTAGTGATTGATTGGGAAATATGCATAACACAACAACCTTCTGCAAATCAGGTGCCCAGAAAAGTAACCGTAGGAGTAGAGAACAGAATATGTATTATAGAGGTGACAAACGCTAACCCCGGCAGAGCTGAGAGACGCCTGTGTGAACGTTACAGAATGCGAGAACGAGGTAGTAGAGTACGTACTACTGGGTGGGGAGCTGAACAGGCAGGGGCGGATATTGACCGGATACAAGAAGTGCCGCACACGCAAGCCACGGGTGGCTCTGTGCCTCTTTGACAGACTGTTTCTTTGGGGATGACATAACTTAGATGTGGGGTTTTAGAAAGTATGTACCAACAGTGTGATAAGCTAACAACAAGAAGCTCATGTTTATAGCTTAAAAGTACTACTGTTGTTCAGACGGAACTGCTTGTAATGAATGAAAGAATTGGCGGCGGCCGGCTGTCTCGGAGGCTAGCTATCCGTAAAGTCGGGACTGTGTTTGATTACCGGCGCCTGACCTAGCATGGTTTAGGGCAGGAGCGATGAGTGAAGAAATTCGACGCTAAGACTGATCGAGGTTCAATGATAGAGTCGACTCCTTCCGTAGTAGCTGACAGCAATACATTACGGAAGGCGCGTATACTCGACTCAAGTGACTCTTTCTATCTAATATGACCTCGCCAAAGCATGGAGATCGATTAGCTCAGACTCATCTCGATATAACCGCCAACTCTACTCCATCTTTCACAACCGTTACCTAAATCGTTGAGCCAATGCTTGTTCTCGACGGACGTTTGGCCAGTCCAGCACCAACTGAACTAGCACCGTTCGCCCTCAGCCGTTAACGGGGCTCGAGTGACTTTGCCAGCGTGTCTTATGCCCAGCACTCTTCTTTTCACCAAACCATAGCAGACGACGCCTCATGACGAGGATGACAGGACTTGACGACGATCCACCACCACAGAGGCCAAACCAGGCAGTTGCGCGGCGTATACGCAAGGGATTCGAAGTCTGCTAGCCTCGTCAAAGTCAGCCGTACCAAGCACGCTCAAATCTAGGTTCTTGCTCGGAACAACTCCGCATAGCATAATACTGCATATGTACCTGGTAGGCTGCACAACGGCTGAGAGACGAGAGAACGGTCCCGAACCATATCTCAAATTTACCGCTTGACACCAGACGACAGGATTACCAGGCCCGCGCTGCCAAACCAGCATGCCCTGCCTATAGCGGAAACCGTAGCCATGTTGTTCGCCATGGGAGGAAACCAGCGCTCGAAACACGGAGCCGTCGAGCGGATCCCATATCTGTGTTTGCAATCAAGGAGACTCTCCAAAAGATAGTTGGTAACGGGTTCCTAAAAGTTGGCACCAATGACTGAATTGCTTTGTGTATATCAGTAATCAAGGTCAGCGGAATCTCAGTGCCATCTTGGACACGTACGGTTTGAAGCAGGGAGAGAAGATTTACACCCTGAGCTGACAACTCTCGTAACAATACCCAGCTTTAAGCACCTAACTAGCTGCCAGCGGCCAACATCTGCCGACACCAGCAACCGGCACCATAATCCGGGCGCTGCAATGAAGCTCTAAGCCCAGCACCGGCCCCGTCCGGAGGCCTTGATGGAAAGGATGAAAATTTGGAGATTGGGGCCCAGCTTCAGTTTCAGGGATGGCCCCGGAAGCTTTTCATCCATGGCTGTCCCTGAATACACGCCCGGGCGCCCCCGCCACCCTTGCACAAGCTCACAGCAGCGGCGTCTCTTTTAGCGTCCCAAGACCCTTGTCAAGATCCCGCGTCCCAATGCCACACCCACGTCTCGAAACTCGACTTCAATTCTTTAAGATGGAAAAGAATAGATCTCGAGATGGGCCTCTTTAAGGGTATGAGTTGCGAAACTCTGGTCCCGTTAACGCGATTCGAAGTTAATCATTGGTAGGAAAGCATGATACAGACAGTATCCATCCTTACTCCCTCTCCGTGCGCCTGAGAACCGCGAGATGCGACATAACCAAGTAGGGTCGATCGAGCATTGAGAAACCAGAGAGATCAACTCCAGAGTTCTCTCTGAGGAGCTTTCCGGGGTCAGATCCCCTTGCTGATGTTCTCTCCCCAAATGTCTCAACTGTGGCTATAAGGTCGGCGGACCCAATATCAAAAAAGATAGAGACAGCCTCTCGCGGTCCAGTCCAGACAGAGAAGCTAGACATGGGTCAACCTGTCGTCCTTCTCCCAAAGCCAAGCCCTCTATGTGACATCCCTCACCCCCTCGTTTGATCATCTTTCAGCAACCCAGAAACTCCGTCTTGACCCTGGCTTTGCCGCACCCCCCAGGTCCACGCCTAGTGCCCGCCAGTGGGGAGGGTTTTGAAGCTTGCAGTCTACGACGCGGACCAGCATTATGACGAGACCCGGGTCACCTTTCTTTTACAATCTCAGGGCCTGGTCGCAGAGGTATTAGACTTTGTAGACCCGCCTTGTAGAGCATCTCTGAGCTTTACCGCTCGATTGGCTCCCAGAGATTTGACCCTTGTCGCACATCAACTTCTCTCCTCAAGCCATGGGAATATATGTACTCGTGTCTCTCCTCTCTACTTCTAAACCATTCAGTCAACTTCATCTCGCCCAAGTCTTAACTGTCTCTCAACCTAAAGAGTCTTCATATCTACATACCATTATTCATTCTTCTTACTCCATTACACATATACACCTTACAATTCTATTTGGAATTGACTTACTCGTTGTCTGATTGTGCCTGAATACTTCGTTGTTTGTCTTTCCCATCAAACAAGAAGTCATTCACCTCCAATATCACAAAGAGAGTCTTACCCAACTCTTCCTACGGGAACCTATCGAAAACACAGACAGCCAGTCTTGCTCGGTAGCAAGACTGACTCAACTGACAAACTGGCTCTCGCAGCGCAACAAACGGGCGCCCCTAACTGGGGACGCTGGCCACATCAACTCTCTGGCAACTATACCATGATGGAATCCCCAGCTATGCTTCCCTTTGACTCTCGAGCCACCACAACTACCTCTCTTCAACGACCAGTGATGACTCCCTATATGGTCCAGGGCTCCTACAGTTCAGGCCCGGTACACAGCCTTGCCGCGCCTCACTATCAGGTTCACAACCCTTACCAATTTGGAGGCTATCAAGGCCCGCCTACCCCTCCGCATCATCACACACCTTTCAAAGTGGAATTTAATGACCAGCGCCCGATGGTATACGACAACGATCGCGGCCGAGTTCCCTTGTATCATCGGGAGACGAAGTGCGCATACGTCGAGCAAGCACCCTCTCCTGCACGAAGCGACTCCCAGGCTTCAACCACTCGATCCGTTTGCCCCAACCCAACACTTAGTTCCAAGACCATCACCTCCAACGAAACCCTTGATCCCAATGACCATGTCAGCTTTGAGACAGAAGTGGATGAGTTGATGAAGGCTATTCAAAGCAGATCAGAAAGGCAACTTGATGCTGGACAATCGCCACTTACTCCTGGCATGTCTCCTGTTTCTGAGGCAAGCCTGGAGAGCCAGGGAACACCAGCTTCTGTGGGAACATCAGCCCCTTTAGATACCAAGGTATCCCGAAAGCGATACATCTGCGATGGCCCTAACTGCAAGAAGAGCTTTACTCAAAAGACCCATCTTGACATTCACCGCAGGACACACACTGGTGACAAGCCATATGTAAGTCAGAACTGCCTGTGGTAGGGCAACAATGTACTAATTATGTCTAGATTTGCAAACTTGATGGTTGCAACCTCACTTTTTCTCAGCTTGGCAACTTGAAGACTCATATGCGCCGTCACACTGGCGAACGCCCATATAGCTGTGACAAATGTGGCCGCAGCTTTGCGCAGCGCGGCAACCTTCGTGCTCATGAGCAAACTCATGCAGGCCTCAAGCCCTTCACTTGCCGCCTGAATGATTGCAACAAGACGTTCTCGCAGCTCGGAAATATGAAGGTGGGTGTCTTTGCTACTGGCACAGGACAAGACTTGTATTAACGCATGTACAGACCCATCAGAACAACTTCCACAAGAAGACGCTTAAGAACCTCACTGCGAGATTTGCCCAAGTTCTCAACTCGGGTGAAGAAGTTTCCGAAACCGACCGCGAGCTATTTGAGTACTTTGCTACGCACTACAAGAACAGCAACAAAGGTATCAAAGGCAGAGGAAAGGCTCGCACAGTGGCAGAGCATAAGACCAAGGCGTCACAGTCTCCTCCTCCAACCAATCCGATGACTACTGTGCCTCAATACCCTCTTCCTCAAATCGCCCCGGCCCATCAGATGCCTTCTTCTAACGAAGCACATGGAGTTGCTCATCCAGGCAGCTTGGCATCCTATAGCATGAGCCGTGGACACCCCAATGTCATGAGCAACATGCCTCGCGAGTCGCACGCTGGTGGCTATGAGATGTATGGCATGCAGGGAGGTCAGCACCACGTTCAGCCACCCAGCAACAACGGCATGCTGTATGAAGGCGGCCACCCACGCGATATGGGGTTCAACGGGCGCATGTACTAAGTATTCGAACGACATTATTCATGAAACGAAACTACCATGCGGCTTGGAGACGACTCGGCCGCACTACGCACTTGATTTTACGAACATTTACAACAGAACTATAAGGGAGGCAAACCAGCGATTTCATTATCAAAAAAACTTCAAAACGGCAGGTGATTCATATGGATTCAAAAAGAAACGGAGTCTTTCAGAGTCCATGAGGACGGAGTTGAATTGCTTTGGGTGGTTGTCTGAACACATTTGATGCAGGGGTAATTCTCCCATGTGTCGAATCTTTCCCCTTTTGGCTGCTTTGATACCAATCATTCCGAGCTTTGCATATTTTTTCTAGTCTTTTGTACAAAAGGAGGGACATGATTAATCGATGGTATCTGTGAGACTAATGCAAGGGAGAAGAGCGGGCGAGTGTTTTGATTTGTGGGTTCGCAGAGAGACTTGTCCATCGACGGCTGAACTGGGTGCGAAAGGACACGCGCGGTATTATCCGCACGAGGGTTTTTGGAAATTTCTGTCTTTTTTTGGTTATGGCTCTTACTGTGTGGTTATTGAGATTGGTGTACGGATTGATGCATTTCTTTATTTTTTGTCCATGGCTTGGTATTCTGGAAGCAGGAGTAGGGATGCATCATTGGTTTCTAGACCGTTTTTTGAGCATTGGTGCAGTTGGGCTCGGAGTTATTAGACTCAAAACGGACGGGGCAACGTCTGGGACAATTAACGGGATGATGATAGTGAGAAAAGGCGAGAGTAGCCACAGGTGCCGAAATCGCAACATTGAATGGCGTTAATATGTGGTAGATGAATTGATGATGATATCATTATCTTGAAAAGCTTCAGTGACTGGAAATTGGTATCTCGATCACAGGAATTGGTACAAGACGTCGTCAAGACAGACACAGCTTTGGCATCTCGGCTCCCTAAACAAAAATAAAACCACCTCTTTCTCGACTCCTGAACCCTGGAACCAAGACGGCAACGGCGTAATCCGACAAGAAAAAGAAAAGATGCCAAGGTTGTTTGTTTTGGCGGCCTGTCATGCAGACCTTTTTTTCTCTCTTTTACTTGCAGGGGCACATGACGAGCTGATTTCTTTAGCAGCATGGTCTGGTGTTGGTTGAGAGGGAAGCAAGTAAAAGGTACGAGATGGGGGCCGTAGTGATGCCCAAGTCTTGGGGGTGCACAGCTGAGCCAAGCTGTAAGGCCTCGATGGAGGATGAGGATCCTGGCAGTGATTTGCGATTTAGTTATCTATCAGTGCCTTATTGAGAGATGACTCAGAAGTCTTGAGTACTGTTTCTATATAGGCAGAGAAGGCTGTTGCTGGTCACGCTTTGAGTGTTGAAGATGGAGTACACACATATTTGACGTTATCGTTCCCCCGTGGCGGACCAGACATACGGACATACAGACATACGGACAGCACATGCATAGTTGACTTGATAGGTAGGAGAAGCAAGCAATGAATGAGCACGTTGATGGAATGCAAGACATGGGGGACTAAAGAGGACGACGAGTGACGTAAATAATTCGTTTTCTGACCAAATGTTTGGTTGTTGGGCCACCAACTCACCACCTCTTTTGTTTCCTCCAAACTTATACAAAGGTGCTGAAGCTATCCACAATAGATGGTACTGCAAAAGACCTTACGCGCAGTTAAAGTAGGCACTTCTGTATATAGAATATACAAGCTGCAGGCTCATGTAGATTATGGCTGCATGCCTCTCTTTCTGGCTGGATCGACGACCCCCCTCCCTCAAGTATTCACCGCCCCCCTCTTCCCTGGTTGAGCGTAGACGAAAATGAACCTGCTCTCGTGCATATACATGAAGCCTCGTTTTAAATCTGCTTCGATGACTCCCGTTGGGTAGGATCTGCGATGGGATCGCTTCACCGCCGAAGACAACGTTGCAATGGCTCGGCCCGTCATGTCATTATGTCCGCCTCTTTTTCTCATTGAGACGTTGTGGAATTTTTTTTCTGAGACATTCCCAATATTGAAGGTTGCAGGCAGATGCATGCAAGCCAGCAACAAACCGTTTGTGCCCATGCTTGTGCACGTACCTTTGTGTATGTATGCGTGTGCTGTAGATGCAAGATGGGGCTCTGCTGGGAACTGAGGGATCGACGCGCGAGACTGGATACCCGTTATTCAAACGGTCGTCGCAGGGCTGGCTGAGGCGGAGAAGTGCGTTTCATCTGAGTGGCGAGAAGAGACGACAAGAGACAGAGAGAGGCCAAAGTAGGAAAGAATTAGCATTCGCGTATCAGGCCCAGAGCGAGACCCTCTTGGACCTGGAGTTAGCCCTTCGACAAGCCTGTCGGATCTTGGCTGTGCATGCACTTTCATCTCCTTAGGCGGCCCCCCCAACAAGTTAATATATGCAAGGGAGCTGCACTTTCTGTTCGCATACGTGTGTAGAAATTCTTCAAGGTGCTGCACTGCACTGACCCAGACGGACGCACATTTTGAGGCCAAAGGACATACAGTAGCCTACGTATGTATGCTGCAGCAGTTTCTATCCTCCATGCAGCGTTGAGACAAACAAGATGTTGTCACCGCTCTGAATCTCGTAGGCCTCCTCGCCCTCGAGTTCCCAGTCTGCATCGTTTATGAGAACCAGGATGCCCGGTCGACTGTTTTTGCCACGATGTTAGCCGCAAGAGTTATCGAATTTTCGGTGATGCCAGCACTTTAGAAAGGGGAGTGTCTATAATGAAGAAGAGGCAAATTGCAAGTGGTGGACGAGGCGAGACATACAGGTGGTTATCCAGAATAAAGAGATCTTTGCGAGAATCGTCCATGACGTTCTGACACAGGTGGTCTATCAGGTACGCAATGTCCACGGGCTTTCCATCTTTGTCTGACGCGGGTATCGCCAGGGCGTGCTGCCGCTTGTTGGAGAAGAGCATCTCCAGGCCTCCACTAAAAGTACCGGAATGATTAGCCAGTGATCATCTCTAGTGGAAAGGGGGGAAAGCAAAAAAGGGCCAAGGGTGTAAAAGAACTGTCGGACGAGGATCCAGGGACAAGCGTGGTTCATGTGGACACATTCAATCTAAGAAAAGAATAGTCATATTGACGAGGCGTGAATTTGATGCCGGAGGCGAGGCTATGCAAGAAAGGAGTGATAGATCATATATGCCGAGGGAAATTGGTGAAACAACTTACGAGAACTCGACGTCGATGTTGAGTTTAGGGGAAGATGAAGGCTCAGCCATGGTCACAGTAGTCAAAGTGATGATCTAAGGGGCGTAGCGTGTTCCTGATGCTGTTTCTGCTCTTTGCCGCTGTCAAGTGATCGATCAAAGACGCCTTCTTCGTTGTTTGCTTTTGCTGCTGTGGGGAAAAGATCCAGTTACCGACCGAGGTGGTGTTGGTTGGTTGATGATGATGGTGGTGGTGGTGGTGGTGGTGTTTTTAAGGTATCAGTGAAATGTGGTGTAAGAGGCTGCTTATTTGCGCCCAACGGTCGAGAATAGTCTATTTCTCTGTTTTGATTACCAGATAATATCGAGAAAAAAAAAGGAACAGGTGTAATCTGTCGAATGGAATTTGCCCACTTGAGCATCTATGTAAAAACAAGGGTGTTGATAAATTACTCCTCTCTTGTTGGTGGGTGGTGGGTGGTGGGTGGTGAGTGGTGGTGTAGTAGGCAGAACGGATGACATAATCAAACATTCTAAATCTCAACTCTACGTCTCTGCAGCCAATCAGCATTCAAGAAACACACACTTTTCAGATTCATTATTCATTTCAACATCGTTAAAATACGATAGAAATGGGCTCAAGACCCGTCTCCATCGAGTATCTCTCCTCGGGAGCGAATCGACAAACCGCTGTAGCTGATTGGAGTCGAACGGGCATTTTGGCCTTTGGAGCTGATATCAACGTTGCTCTATGGCGACCTTCGGTCAGTATCTGAGTCACCTTGTTGTTCCAAAGTCAATATACCCAGTCTTTTCGTCTTTAATAGAATACCTTTAAGTATATAGTACTAACCCTGTTGTTTAAGCTGGATCTGCCCAAGGGTGTTAGCAAACTCCTCAGTGGACACAAGAGCACCGTCAAAGCTCTTACTTTTCTCCCTGAGGTTGATCAAGATGAAAATACCTTTCTCATTACAGGCTCAGATGACAAGACGTTGGTCGTCTGGAAGGCTCCACGGGACAGTGAAGATTTCAAGCCCATTCATACCTCAACTGAACACACTGCTGCCATCAACTGCATCACTGCTCTGAGAGTTTGGGGGGCCCAGAAATGGATTATTGCAACTGGAGGCGCGGATGCTTCCGTCAAGGTCTGGAGCTTTGAGAATGATCAGTTCTCACTGCTGCAAAGTATCAAGACGACACCCAAGTACTTCCCCATGTGTCTATCACTGAGCTACGCTGGAAATGAAAACGACGTCTTGGTGCTAGCATCTGCTGGAACAAGGGATGTCGTCCAGATCCTCACAGCAGAGGCAAAGGCGGAAAACATCCAGTTCGAGGCCCAAGCGACCTTGACCGGCCACGAAGGTTGGATACGGAGCTTGAGTTTTACCAGAGAGACATCTGCCCCTGACAGTGACCTGCTGCTCGCCTCGGCAAGTCAGGACAAGTACATCCGCATTTGGAGAATTCACCAAGGCAAAGAACTTCCTCCAGCAGCAGCAAATGGCTCAGACCCTTCAAGCGATGCTTACCTGCCCGGCAAATCTCCATCAAACAAAGCCCACCGTCTCAAGTCGGCTGGCAAAGACTTCTCCATCACATTTGAAGCTCTGCTTCTGGGCCACGAGGACTGGATCTACAGCGCACGCTGGCAAAGACAGGATGATGGAAACTTGCAGCTTCTGTCTACATCAGCGGATAACTCGCTAGCCATCTGGGAAGCGGACTCAAGCTCTGGAATCTGGGTCAGCATGGCGAGATTGGGCGAGATTAGCAGAGAAAAGGGCGCCACGACGGCTACTGGAAGCACAGGTGGTTTCTGGACGGGCTTATGGTCCCCAGATGGCAAGTCAGTCGCTTGTCTCGGCCGTACTGGTAGTTGGAGACGATGG
This sequence comes from Fusarium abutilonis, assembly GCA_021655885.1. NCBI lineage: Eukaryota > Fungi > Ascomycota > Sordariomycetes > Hypocreales > Nectriaceae > Fusarium > Fusarium abutilonis. The sequence goes on from JAJJWN010000044.1 coordinate 66,221, forward strand.
GAATACGTCCCATCGGAGGACTTTTGGCGGCCATGCGTTGCCATCTCGGGACATACTAGAGCAGTTACTGGTGTTGCATGGGCTAAGAACGGCGAGTATCTCTTGTCGACGAGTTCGGACCAAACAACCCGTCTTCATACACGCTGGGATCGACCGGGAAACGAGACATGGCACGAGATGTCCCGACCCCAGATCCACGGCTACGACCTCAACTGCATCGACTCCGTGGGAGCTTCTCAGTTCATCTCAGGGGCTGACGAGAAGCTCATGCGAGTCTTTAGCGAGCCCAAGGCCGTGGCTTCAATGCTCAACCGTCTCGCAGGCATCAGCGGCAGCATGGATGTGCAGAACATGCCCGACGCCGCCAACATGCCTGTGCTAGGTCTGTCCAACAAAGCTATCGATGCAGTGGAAGACGACCAGGAGATCCAACCCATCGACGACCGTGACCGCGAAGCCATGGATCCAGCGTCGATAGTCAAGAAATCCCACTTGGAGATTGATCATCCTCCTTTTGAGGAGACACTCTCGCGCCACACACTCTGGCCAGAGACGGAGAAGCTCTACGGCCATGGCTACGAAATCTCCTGTCTTGCAGCCAGCCACGACGGCACACTCGTCGCAAGCGCATGCAAGGCCAGCTCAACCAACCACGCTGTCATCCGTCTCTTCGAGACAACTCGCTGGACTGAGCTCCGACCGCCCCTGACCGCGCACTCTCTCACTGCTACTCGTCTTCGCTTCTCTGTCGATGACCAGTTCCTCTTGAGTGTAGGCCGTGATCGCCAGTGGGCGGTATTTGAGCGTGCGCCTGAAGATGAAGCTGCGTACAAGCTTCTCCAGATCAACCCCAAGGGCCACACCCGTATGATTCTTGACGCAGCCTGGGCACCTGCTCCATCCACGGCGCCGGTTTTTGCAACGGCTGGTCGTGATAAGCAAGTCCGCGTTTGGGCGGCCAAGCCTAACGAAGACGGGAAGCTTCAGTTTTCCCAGACAGCTTCTATTGCATGTGCATCGCCCGTTACATCTGTTGACTTTGTTCCTCAGATCGTCGACGGAAGATTTGTTCTCGCGGTTGGTACGGAACTTGGCCGACTCAGTTTATGCCTGATCGAGGAGGATGGAACTGATGTTGTCGAGAAGCCTGCCTACGAAGAGTAAGCGCCCTTATCAAACCCGCTGAAAGATACCAAGTACTGACTTTGCTAGTTACTGTCTGCCCAAGGCTACACTCCAGCTCGCCTGGCGTCCTGTCTCAAGAGAGGGTTCAGACCGGCCGTATGAGATTGCTGTTGCAGGAGAGGATAGCTCGCTCAGAGTTTATGCGTTTAGTCAGGCATATTTTCAAGTATCTGCAGATTCCTAGCAACAGAATATAACGATACCTTGATGTTGCTAATGGTCTCTTGAATAATCTTCGCACTGCCGCCGATCAGGGGCTTGTCATCTCCTACAGCCCGTCCACTTCCTCAACAAACAAACCCAACCGAGCAAGTTTAACCCAAGCAATGAATAAATGTAAAGTATATTATCATTATAGCCATCCGTCGGCCAAAGTAGTCTAAATCCGTATGCGTTATATCGTAATGCCAGACGAGCTCGCAAGCAATGCTGTTCTTCGCCAACTCATGCTTATTGATCAATTCCGTGTCATTGCGCCCTCGATAGTCCATCTCAATCATCCACCAAAAAAAAAAAAAAAAACCCTGACTTATAGCTCTCTCACAACCGTCTCGACCGTCTCCTTGGTGACATCCACCACACCCGCCGCCGTGCTCGACAGCGCGCTCGACGACATATCCTTGACGGCTTCGTGAACCACCTCTGCGACGTCGATGTGCTCTCCGTTGATGTAGTACCATGCGCGACCGACGAGGAAGGAGATGTGATGCGGGAGGTAGAGGCATGCGGCGATGAAGGTAAGGCTGAAGAGGAGGAAGACGATGGAGCCTGCAACGGTTAGTACTCCTGAAGAGTAAGAAGCCGGTAGAAGAGACATACTGAAGAAGAACTTCTCCCAGGGCGTAAACATGTAGACGCTAAAGGTGACCTCGAGCTGGTACTGCTTGAGGGCGAGCCACTTGCGAAACGATCCAAAAACTGCCATTTTATCGGTGTCCGTTGCTGGTTATTCAATTCAAGGGCTGATTTATCGTTGTATGATGATTGAATGTTGAATCGGTGGGAGATTGATCCAGGAGAAAGGTTGAAACTGCGACGGAGAACAAAGGATAAGGATAAGGATCAGAGACCCTCCTTTACCGCACCGACACTCCCGAAATTTGGTTTCCCCCCGCGGGAAGTAAAGTGGAAAGGTACGTTACAGGGATGCATAAATGCTGACACGCGACTGGTCCGTGGCTACCGGCTGTGGCTTGCTCGTGGCACACGACGTAGCCACGTAGATAACGACTTTTGTCAGCTTCTCAATTACGACTTCAACGTGCCTTTATACGTCTAAGTAAGGAATTCATTTCACTTCCTTCTGGTTCCTCCCTGATACCTATAGTGATGCCATCATAATGATCCTCCGCCACCTCCTCCGACCTTTGCGCTATAGCGCTCTAGCCTCACCTTTCACATCCTCAATACGCACCTTTTCCAGCAATCCCATCTCACTAGCGAAGGCCCTCCCCCCACGGCCGAAACCACCGCCCGAGTCCGAGATTGAAGAATCATATGTCAAAGGGAGTGGTCCTGGCGGTCAAAAGATTGTACGTGCTTGCGTCCCCTAACCCCGCCTTAGGGTTCAGCCAACTTACACCATTCGGTTACCATAGAATAAAACAAACTCGGCCGTTCAACTAAAACACATACCCACCGGCATCGTCGTAAAGTCACAAGCAACTCGTTCACGAGACCAGAACCGGAAGCACGCTCGCGAACTCCTCGCCCAGCGTGTCGACCAGCTGCGAAATGGTGACCAAAGCCGATCAGCCATTGTCGGTCAGGTAAAGCAGAAGAAAGCTGCTAGCGCTTCTAAAAAGAGTCGTAGGAAATACAAGAAGCTCGAGGAAGAGAAGGCGGCGGCAGCCGGTTCTACACAGGAACACAGTGGATCTACAAACGATGCCGAGAGCTCTCATCTAGTTACACAACCCTTATATACCCAAAGTAAAACGACATCATAACTTCTTGCCAATGCGGCTCATGATCAAGATATAATCTCACCCGTGTAGATATGGTTGTCAAACTTATCCGAATGCAAACAGCACTATGTCATCACTCCGTTTCATTTCAACAATTCTAAGAGGAAAGTAAAAAAGCATTTGTATGATCAACCTCGGCTTCTACCCCTAGGCACGTATTACACGCGAACTACAACAAAGGGGCCATCACATCTCTTCGTATCAAGCGCAACGCCCACCCTTTTGACCATGTCAAAAACTTTTCGTAAATACGAGGTTCGACTTTGACGTTCGCCAACCACCCAAGGCTTCGCATCTGTCGCCACCCCCATGATCTTGTCGTCGTTGCGCGAATGGGAGGGTTTGGTTTGTCGGTCGGGTAGCTATCCTTAGTCAGTAACTCGCCTCAAACACCCAATCAGTGACTCAAACACACCTTAGAAGCACTTGCGGTGAACGATGGAGGGACCGCTCTCGTCGTACTCCTGCTTGGAGATCCACATTTGCTGGAAGGTGGAGAGGGAAGCAAGAATGGAACCACCGATCCAGACGGAGTACTTTCGCTCGGGGGGAGCAATGATCTTGACCTTCATGGAAGAAGGAGCAAGAGCAGTGATCTCCTTCTGCATACGGTCGGAGAGACCGGGGTACATGGTGGTACCACCAGACTAGATGAGTGTTAGAATGATTCGGATTTTTTAAATTCACAAAACTTACCATGACAATGTTGCCGTACAGGTCCTTTCGGACATCGACATCACACTTCATGATGGAGTTGAAAGTGGTAACGTGGATACCACCGCTCTCAAGACCCAGGACGGAAGGCTGGAAGAGAGCCTCAGGAGCACGGAATCGCTCGTTGCCAATGGTGATGACCTGACCATCGGGAAGCTCGTAGGACTTCTCCAGGCTGGAGCTCTGGGCAGCAGTCTGGATCTCCTGCTCGAAGTCGAGGGCGACGTAGCAGAGCTTCTCCTTGATGTCACGGACGATTTCTCGCTCGGCGGTGGTGGAGAAGGTGTAACCGCGCTCAGCCAGAATCTTCATGAGGTAGTCGGTAAGATCACGACCAGCCATGTCGACACGGGCAATGGCGTGGGGAAGAGCGAAACCCTCGTAGATGGGGACAACGTGAGTGACACCATCACCAGAGTCCAGAACGATACCGGTGGTACGACCAGAGGCGTACAGGGACAGGACGGCCTGGATGGAGACGTAGAAGGCGGGGGCGTTGAAGGTCTCGAAGACAATCTGGGTCATCTTCTCACGGTTGGACTTGGGGTTGATGGGAGCCTCGGTGAGCAGGACGGGGTGCTCCTCGGGGGCGACACGCAGCTCGTTGTAGAAGGTGTGGTGCCAGATCTTCTCCATGTCGTCCCAGTTGGTGACAACACCGTGCTCAATGGGGTATCGCAGAGTGAGGATACCACGCTTGGACTGAGCCTCATCACCAACGTACGAGTCCTTCTGACCCATACCAATCATGATACTGGAGCTTGGTCAGTGGCAAACCACCAAAAGAGGCGGCAAAAAGTGCCGCGGTGCCTACAACTTACCCATGGTGACGGGGGCGACCGACAATGGAAGCTGTTTTGCGAGGTTAGCATTGAGTTCTTGATTGAATTTGCGCCCAAAGGATGCGATATCAGACCTCTGGGAGCAAGAGGCTTGAAGGTGGGGCACTCACGGAAAACAGCTCGGGGAGCATCATCACCGGCGAAACCGGCCTTGCACATACCCGAACTGGCATCGAGTTAGCTATGATGAGAACATATTGAAAATGTCTTGCGCCAATCTCTCAAGACCAAATGCTCTTTGCATCAATGTCGAGACCGGTGTCGGGCATCGGACGATGCGGTGGCAGATCTGACCAGGGGGGGCAGAGAGGCGGGGAGGTAGAGTCCATAGGTCGGTGAGAGAGAGGCGGGACAGGCGGGGGAGCTTACCCATTGTCGATGACGAGAGCAGCAACTTCTTCTGTAGAACGAGACAGATCAGCGACAATTCCAAGATGACATTCGCGATGCTTCAAGCGGGATTGTTTGAACCCGACGATGCAACGACGCGGCATGATGCGACGTACCCTCCATGGCTGTAGATTACGGTGTGTGTATGGGAAAGCTGTCCAGAAACGGGATTAGCGGCCAAGATTCGAGCACGAGCAGCAGAAAGAAAAAAGAAGAAGAGAGATAGAAGATCGTGAATTAGTAAATGGAGCGAAGAGTAAGCTTACGGGAAAAAGAAACGTTGATGGAGAAGGAGACGGAGGTCGAGGTAGAAGAGTTGAAGAGGAGTGGTTAGGTTTGGATGGGAATGGAATGGGAGAGGGAAAGAGACGGGAAGAATGGGGAGGGGGGAAAGGAGACAAGTATCGCCGGGCGACGCTGTCACAAGAAAGTTGTGGGCGGGCCCCGAATTGCTGAGGTGGACACTTTGGGGACAAGGGGGGGCAAGAGACCGCCTGCCAGAACTGGGAGGCACAGTTGAAGAGAGCCCCGTCTAGAGTCTAGAGAAGGAGCTTGTCACTCTCGATTGCTTGTTGCTAGGAGGCGGGGGCACCAAAAAAACAGGTCCTTGACAAGGAGGAAGCTGCTTGCCGCTTTTATTGATTGGTTCGCGATGGCCGTAGTTGCTCTGAGAAGAACTTGTCCCAGTGGTCGCAGCGGTTGCAATGGAATGGGCGTTGTAGCGGTGGCTGAGGTGGGGGAAGAGCTAGGTACGGGCAGGTAAGGTAGGTAGAGGTTGGGTGCCTTACCTAGGTAGGTACTAGAAATGAGCTGGTTCGTGATGGGCAATTCCTATCCAGAATTGATTGATATGGGTGTTATTCTGTGATTCAATGATAGAGAGATGAGTATTCTGACAGTGAATTTTTGACTACAGCCTCGCATACACGTTCCAAACGGGCCGTGTCCCCGTTCCCGTCTCCAGACTTTATCCTTTCTCACAAGGTGACGTCGTAAGCAGAACCTCGCATCACCGCCACACGAGCTGCTGGCTGCAACGTCAGCTAGGGAACTTTTTAATTCTGCAGCCTTTGAGGCTTCCTTTTATCTTTCTTGGCAAATGTTATGTTCGTTTCAGCTCTTGACAATTCGTACTCTACCATCTACTGAGTTTTTTGACACGAACTGAATCTCTCCAGAACATGCCAGTCGTTAAGCATCTGTGTATCCAAGAATAAACTCCATCTCTACACCAAGATGACGGGTTCAGTCAGCCCCAGCCACAAAGGTAGCCTCGACGAGATACCGTCTTACTTTCAAATTCCTGTACGAAATCGAGCTAAAACAAGACGTCCGGAGCAGCAAACTAAACAATTCCGCTCAGGACCACCTCCTTACCTACCTATCTCTTCTACGCTCAACCCTTGGACTTGCCAACATAAAAAGGGGCTGGTATCTCCAGACCGAATTTCCAGATGCTCCGCAGATGGGAACCGGTTACCAACTTCTTGTTTCCGAGTTCCACTCTACAATTAGCACAAGCGGCTAATTAACTAACCGCTCTTCCAGGTCCAGGTCCAGGTCCAGGTTCAGGGCGCAGTTACGCGGAGGCAACTGTCGAACTGTCTTCTGCTATGTAAGATTGAGTTAGCAGGGTGAGTTCTTTGCCGACGAACCATGTCGAATACGCGCGGATCATAAACTCACCCATCCACTCCGACTGGCCAAACAGGTCTCCCAATTCAGAGAGTTCCTGATGCTACGGACAGACGAGGATTGAGCAGCTATCTCACCTCCTATTCTATGTAATGTTTTCTGATCGATGCTTAGACGTGGCACAAGTTGGATTGTCCCTCATTAGCAATTTGGAGCGCTATCTTAGAGAACAATGTGAAGTCGTCTACCATAAGACAATTCGAATAGAATCTGCCTAGCTACGAAACCCTCCAACAACGAGTGTTTCTCTTTAAGTCGAGGGCCTTTCAATGCTTTACTCGACACTCAAGAGATCTCCTAATTCTTAATTAGATCCCTGCTGCCTGTACACTGTCCCCTGTCCCACCCAGCCGGGAAATCCACCTACAATAGCTGTTGGCCAGTAAGCTGAGCTGCGAGATTGAATTGGTAGCCTCGCCTCGCTTCTAGATAGACAGCCGGAACTCCGCCTTCTCAAAATATGCAGAGGATTCTTGCTAAGTTCTACTTGTATTGAGTTCTCATTGTTGTGGCAGCCTCAGAGCTAGGCTGCCACAATAGTTCTTTGCAACGCAATACACACGCGTCATTACTATTCAGCCACAATGCCCTTAGTCAGATTTTTGTCTTCTTTTTCGCTCTCGTTTTGAACTCGGCCGCAAAAGCAGCGATGAGGGGCAACTCCCAAGGTGGGGCAATATTTGCTGAGCTGGAGGGGAGCTATGATGAAATTTGGCTGCCACGTTGGACTGTCATCATTTGAATTGCACTGTCTCTCCACGATGCTACAAGGCAGAAACTAGATGTTGATTTACTGCCTAATTTAATAGTACCTAAGTGTAAATCACCGCAGGGCTTCCATTGGGCTTCAATGTATCGATATCGAGCCGAGGCAGAGCAAATTGGTCGGTGAACGGAGAATCAATAATTCGCCTGAGCAAGCATAAGCTAGACTGTTTATAGATTAGAGGCTTCCTGAAGATTCCAGAACAGGCAAATTCTAATCGATATGGTTCGTAAAGTTGAAAATTGAGTGCAGATGTCAAGATCAAGAGATTTCTTTTTTAATTCTACATCAAGCTCAATAATTCCAACCACTCAACCAAAGAACCCTGTTTAAAACACCAGAAACATGGATGACAAGCGACTTAATGAGCTCCTCAAATGGAGCATCGAGCAATCCGACGTCACAAAAAACGACCCCAATGCCCCGGCTCCCAGCACACAACTCACCCCAGAGCTCCTGGCCTCGCTTATGGGCGGCCCCTCTGAAGCAGACCTTATGAGGGCTTCGATGGAAATCATCACCTCAGACGACACAGAGAAGGTCTCCCTCGACGACAAGCTTATCGCCTTTGACAACTTTGAGCAGCTCATCGAGAACCTCGACAACGCAAACAACATCGCCAATCTGAGCCTGTGGACCCCGCTGCTCGAGCAGCTCAAGCACGACGAGCGCGAGATGCGCAAGATGGCCGCCTGGTGTGTTGGCACCGCTGTGCAGAACAACGAGCGCACACAGGAGCGTCTGCTCGCCATGGGTGGACTGCCGCTGCTGGTGAACCTGGCTACCCACGAGGAGGAGCCTGCCGATGTGCGTCGCAAGGCTGTGTATGCGCTCAGCTCGGCGGTGCGAAACTATCAGCCCGCCATGGATGCTTTTGCCGACGAGTTGACCAAGAAGGGTCACAAGACAGGTAAGGTAGATGCCACGAGTATGGAGGCTGTCGATGAGGTTGTCAACGGATTGCGGGAGAAGATCAACAAGGCCTGAATAATGTTGGAAAATCAAAATATCAACGCATAATGAATGGATGCATTGGGATGGAGTTGGGCGTTGGATTAAAGCACATAACGTGCAGATAAAGATGGATAGACGAAAGGACAGGAAAAAGCTGAAAATGAACGGGCAGTTAGCCCTGGATTCAATGTCCATTTATGATACATATCTTGGTACATGGTCTATACTACACATCAACCATTCGGAGATTATACTTGTTTCCCATCAAACACCTCATAACTCTTTTATTCTGATTTAGTGTGTGGCCTTGCCATAGAAAGGCAGGCCTAGTGCCTGGAGAAGGAGACGACCTTGTCTATCCGATGTTCCAGTCGTCTTGATAAAGATATCGCAACCAGGCATCAGTCGTGCAGGGTACATCTAGTCATCTAGTTAGCCACAAATTCTTGAACATACTAACATAGTCAGACTCACATCGTAGTTGAACTCAATCTCGGGGAAATAAGCCATCCAGGCGGGACGTAGACCAAACGCCAAGTTGCCTGAGCTATCACCAGTGGTCGCATCAATACCAGGCCAATCCTTGATCTTGGGCAGGACCAGAGTAATAAGCTTATCGAAGAATTCGTAGGCAGCACCACCGGTAAGCGTCACCTTGCAACCGGTCTTATCACCCTTCTTCACACCCCACTGAACAACACCAGTCTTTACCCGAGTAACCTCAGGGAAAGCACCAGAGATGGCCTGAATGACAGCACGACACACATGTAGATACTCCTTGTTCTGGGCACCCAGGGGCGCAAACGAGTTGATAGTGATGGCCTCGATCTCGGGAATGTTGTGCCATTCGATAGGACGCTCGACTATGCCAAGCCTTGAAGAGCCACCACCACGAGGTCCTCGACGAGGTCGGTTCTTATGATAAGGTGAAGACTCGTCCCATTCTCGCAAGTTACCCTTGTTGGAAACGGGGGCCTCGGTGTCGGGAGAAGCGTGTTGGTAGGTTAGAGTCATCAGATCCGGGGCAATTGTGCTGTCGTAGGTGTGCTTTAGCCGGGGAAAGCTGAAGGGACCGGGGACGAAGTCTCGAGCAGTTGGATCGGAGGACTTTGGCACCTGAACAGGATGAAGGGGACCCCGGTAGTACTTGGGAGGATGATATTGGTATCTTCATGAGCTTAGTTGGCGTTCTCTTAACTAGATCGAGAGCAATTGGGCTACAAACCGGTTCCCGGGAAGCTTCCTGTCTCTGCCAGTAGCTTTCTCCCTGGAATTGAATGCCTGAATGGCCGCCTTGTCGGGAGCACCTGTTGTGAAAGACGAGGCATTGTCGAGATCTGCGAGAGCGGAGGAAGGCTTCTCGGCCTCGGTCGAGGCAAATCGTCGAGCGCAAAGGGGAACAGTCCGTAGGGGAAGCTGTCTTCTTCCCAAAGAGCTCGCCATGCGAACTCCTTCCCGTGCTGTAGTCATGGTGTCAGATTTGGCGGGGTGAACTGCTCATCGACAAAAAGTTGAGACGTTGTCGCGTGGATTTGGAAATTTCCATCTAAACGGCTAGCGCTGTGTTAGCCACATGTGGCTAGTGCTTATGATGTGGCTGAGGTCCTCACCGTTTACTTGACAGATACTATGTATGTATGTGCCAAGTTAGACATTGCCTTTATCAAATATTAGAAGAATGTTACACGTATTGAATAAGTTGATTCTATCTAAGACTAGATAGGGTCAAAACTCGGAGGACACTATTGACTGGCTAACGATGATTTCTTCCTGGGTTGTAACAGGGCTGTCTCGATACTCAGAGAAAGAACATGATCAGTGCTTAACAACCAACGGGATGGAACTTGTAGAGAGATGACAGGTCAATAATGGTTCGACTTGAAAATCCTTTTAGGCGGTTCTGGTTAAAACATCAATGCGTTTCTCCTACCTTTCCTTTGTAGTCAGGCGACCACACCGTCTGTTTCTAATAATCTGATTCCTCAGTCTTGATCATCTCACCACTTTTGAGGCACCCCGATCGCTCCTCTAGCTTGATAAATACTTTAATTTGTTGTCTAAAGCCACCAATCATATCCTTTGAGAATAAACGCACGATAATATTCAAGACGTTCGGTCTCGGAACCCGGCGTCGCCTTTGTTAAGACTGGCGTCGGCATCGGGGTTCTATGATAGTACGACGTACTTCAGTTGTTCATGCTTACTAGAGATATGGATGAATTGCTGTGATGTTGAAGTTGGATCCATTGCAAATCTATGGAGCAAACCCAAACGCCTGGACACGGGATGTTGGCGGGTCCCTCGACCCGGCTTATCCCCGTCTTTTTTCAACAGCAAGGGCTGGATTGTGAAGCCCAAGTACTGGAGTCAAGTGGCCCGTTCTCAGCGGATAATGTCTTAAAAGGCTGCCCGAATAATTACATCAACCATGCGTTAATCAGATGGGGGTGGTGTAGACAACATCCGACATGGGGATTGATAGACAGCCACGCGGGTAGGCGGTCTAGCATATCTACCTCAGAGTAAGGGATTTGAAGTTTGAGAAATAGATCTGATTGCTTATGATATATCACCAATTTCGGATAGATGCATGCTTATACATAGGTGGCTGATTAGTCGTGACACCATACGGCATAGGCTTCGAGATTTCCAAGGACTTACGTTTTATTCTGGCACAAGACTCTTTTGCATACGTATTCTCAAGTACGAATTCAAGATCCATTCTTGATCGATTGAATGCTTCAGCCTAGTTTAATCTATAGACAACTGACCCCTTTGCACACTTGGTCCGCTTTTTCGCCTTGGTCACCAGTCCTGCTTTGTTGTACACATGGCTCTGATATCGCAGCCTAAATGATTACATACCAAGGCGGCAGTATAGTAGAATGGGCCCTGATGACATGGAAGAGGGGCATCAGTAAGACCCATCATAATGATGATGATGATGATGATGATGACTGTGGGAATGAAACAAAGCCACGAGGGAGCATAGTATATTACTCTTTCTGGTGGGTTTATAGAGTTTGTTCGTGGAACTACGTACTCCAATAAGGCAAAGGTCTGACAGCTTGAAGTTTAGCTGAGACAAAACCGAGTGGGCGGGTTAGGGTACGGTACCTAGAAGTAAGCTTAGTTAGTAGGTATAGATACGAAAACTACTAACAATGTACAGTGATGATGTGGCCAAGATGAAGTCAACTTAATCAAGTGAGAAGAGGAGGAGAAGAAGAAGCGAGTTTTCGTATCGACAAATCGCCATCCACGATAACCGCGGCCTTTCAACTTCCATGTTAGTCCTTAGCTCGCCCTGCAAGGCGGCCGTTTCGTCGCTCTCGCTTCCGAATTTACGCGGAAATTGGCTAGGATCAGCTGGATTATCAAACTATGTCATCCCTGAAGGTACCTAGAGAAATTCACCCGCTTTACAGTAAAGAGTTAGAGAGTAAAAGTCCATCCAATGTCCCTGGGGCAAACCCCCCTTGAGCTTACAGGGGCACAATCACCAGGGGTCGGGCTCTCTTAAGGCCCCGTTCGCTGTTGTCCCACCCCCGCCACCGAATCCTCTCTCGGACTGGGCTGTCAATCCTTCTATTTTGGGTCAGTATCCTCGAGGTCACTCCCCTCAACAAGCGCGCCCGTGGGCTGTTCGGCCACTGAGATTTTGACTACGAGACCCTGGGTTCCATGGTGATCACTCCGTCTCGGCCTTTTTTTTTTTTTCAAGTACAGCTTCCCCTCCAGTCCAACTGCCCGGACAACTTTCAACTCTACTCTACTTTACCTTTTACACCGATATTCTCGAATCACTATTGCTTATCCTTTTCAATAAATAGACTCAGAGTCTACGCCCTTCTACCCGTCGCATTCGACTCTTAATCAACAACCAAACAGCAAATCCGCCCACTCCGCGCGCGCGCCGCACTGAGCAATCTTCATTGTCCAGCCTTAAATAACACCGACGACCCGGCGGATGCTTTCCCGATAATGAAGACTTGTGGCTTGTTGCTGCCTCGTTGAACCTGACGAGACCATTCATTCCCTTTCAAAAAGCGCATCTACACGAAACATAAAATACTTTGATCATTATGAAGGAGTTCCCAAGAAAGTTCCTCAGCTTGCGCGACAAGAATGGCTCTGGCCGTCGATCTAAGTCGGCTGCACCAGCGCCGCCTGTACTACCAGTCCCTGATAACGGTGCCAAAAACAAGGTACGTATTTGCATGGAAGAATACCATCAATCTACGAGCGTCTACGACTTCATCATGATTTTAAGTTCGGCTCTGGCCATGGGTTCGTTGTACTGACAAAGACCTGCTGCACAGCCTCGCCCACTTTCCGCAGGGACTTTCATGGCCATGTTCAAAAATGACAACAAGCATGACGCAAAAGGAGAGTCAGACAAAGAGAAGGACACGACACAAGTACGGCTCGACACACGGCTTGAAGAATCTAGACATTAACATTCGCTCCTATTAGGTCGAGGAGATTCTGCGACGCTTAGACGAACTTCACATTACGAATGTCACCGCCGACCACGTTACCGATATCATGGGAACAAAGTTCGCGGACCATGACCCAGACAAGACAGTCGAATTCATCGATATAGAACAAAAGGCGGCAGCTGGAATCATTACCCCTTATGATCCTAGTGTGGATATGGTGGGCGCCGAAAACCGTGGCAATGTTACCTGCTATCTGGATGCGCTCTTGTTCTCCATGTTTGCCAAAATCGATGCTTTCGAGTGCATGCTCAAGAACGACTTTCCCGAAGAGGATAACCGCAACAAGCTCGTCAACTTATTACGGATGTGGGTGAATATGCTACGGACAGGAAAATTGATACATACAGATATGGTGGGTGGAATAAATGGCATTCCTCACGGTGATAATCTAACAAGCTTGGCAGACAAAGCTGATCCAGGATGCTCTTGCCGACTGTGGTTGGTCGGATGCTCGAATGCTTGAGCAACAAGACACCTCGGAGGCTTTTGCTTTCATAACAGAAACTCTGCAGCTACCCCTATTATCTCTACAAGTCGACCTCTTCCACCAGGGTAAGAAGGATAAGGACGATCACAAAGTTGTTTATGAGCGCCTCCTAAATCTTGCTGTACCTCCGGATCCTGAAGAAAAGGGGCTAAAGTTAGAAGACTGCCTCGAAGAATACTTCAACGCACAGGTCGATGTCAAGAGAGATAGCGAAGACGGGAAGAAGCTTGGAGTGGAAGAAAAGAGTCGAAGTGGGACGCCAACGCTGAAGCACAGGGACACAATCCGGATCATGACTGAAGAACGTGGCGAGGCATCAACACCAACATCTCCATTGGTCTTTACCCCGCTGGAGAGAACACCGACGTCTGAGAAGGGGCCTCTTCTTTCTCCAGATGATGCCAAGGCCAAGGGCGACAATGTCCCTGATGATAAGGAAGAGGGAGAGGTCACCACTGTCGAAATAGTAGACAAACCTACCATTCGGGGGAGGTCAACGAGCGTTATTCAGCGTGTGGTTTTGGACGAAGAGGGCCGCCCTTCCACTTCTGATAACATTACGATGCTCCAAAAGGCCACGCGGAAAGGCTCCACGGTCGTCAAGGCAGTTACCATTCCTGCCTGGCAATTCTTCAGGCTTATTCGTGAGTTCGAATTGTTTAGATCCATGGTAATACACATACTAACAGCAATTAGCTTGGCATGCGCTTTCGAGCACTGAGCCCCGAAACAACACTGAGGTTGCGATGAATTTTGAACAACGGCCGGTTGTAGGCATTTGCCTCAAACGCTATGCCATGACTGAGTCTTGCCAGCCGAAGCGTCATAATACTTTCATCGACATCCCTGATAGTCTGAGGCTCCCACATTTTATGCTTGCTGATGAGCCCAAAGCGGATGAGGATATGAATGTTCTTAACACGGACTACAAGCTCGTTCTTCAGTCCGTCATCTGCCATCGTGGGGATTCGTTGCAAAGTGGTCACTACGTTTCGTTCGCTAGAGTGGCTCCCAAGCTGCTCAAAGATAACAGACGACATAACTTTGACCCTCCACCAGATTACGAAGAGGCCCAATGGGTCAAATTCGACGATCTCCAGATCGAGAACCGTGTTACCTACGTAGACGATATCAGATCGTCCCTGAAGGAAGAGATGCCGTATCTCCTCTTCTATCAAGTTATGCCTATGGTTGAGGTCGCTCCTCCGTCCGTTGAGGACACCGAGACAGAGCCACCCTCATATAACGATTCAAAGGTCAGCATTGAGCTGCCTCCTACTCCTTCGCGGAGCCACCGACTTGACAGTCTTGAAGAGGGCTACTTCGACAATACCCCTGTTGTCGAGAACCCTCAACTCTTGTCTAGCAAGCCGCCCAGTATTCGGCTTTCCACAGACAGCGAGAGGTTCCACAGCGAGAGGTTCCGGAAGAGTGAGGATGACCAAGGACCTCTTGTTAGCAACTCGCGCCGCCCTAGTGCCGTCCTTACCGAATCAGCATCGCAAACCCCCAACCACTCCCCAGGCACAACACCTAACGATGAATCAACTGCATCGAGATTATCGCGTGCGGCATCTCGTTTCACGTTAGTCAACAGGAGTCGCCCAAGCAGCCAAAATGGCGACAATCGTCTCAGCTTCTCGATGAGCCGCTTGGGTGGGCTCATGCGACAGAGCAAAGAACCTTTGGCGGACCCCAAGGGCGAAGTAAATGATGTTGGCATGTCTTCGGCCAACTCGACGGGTGTCTTGACTATGGAGACATCCAAAGAATTCAAGGATTCCAAGGACCTCACCGATGGTGTGGAAGTGCCCGCGGAGCCAGAGACTGAGCCTCATCATCACCGCCATCATGGTCACAAACATGGCCACAAGAGGATCAAATCAAAGGACAAGGTCAAGAACAAGAATAATGACCAACCCGAACGAGAATGCACAGTAATGTAACGCCATGTTATTCTACCGAGCAACGACCACGTCACTAGACAAAGAACACATTCAGAATATGATACATGATCACGGCCTTTTTCGTTGTTTGAACACGCATAAATACAAGAGTTGCCGTTTAAAGGAGAAACT
This sequence comes from Fusarium abutilonis, assembly GCA_021655885.1. Lineage (NCBI taxonomy): Eukaryota > Fungi > Ascomycota > Sordariomycetes > Hypocreales > Nectriaceae > Fusarium > Fusarium abutilonis. Next base: position 81,801 of record JAJJWN010000044.1, read on the forward strand.
GGCACAAGCCTCAGATTATGGATAGTGGAGGAGGTAACATGCCGGCTTGGCTGCTATAATGAAGTTGGGCAGCAAGCTACGAGGGATGATGGCCTTGTGATACTGGCGCGCTCAAAGGTCGCGCCATGCTTTCGTTTTTCCATGTTTTGGAGTTTCAAAGAAAAAAGCAGCAGATTTGTTTTGTTATTAGCAAGGCGTTTCAGGCGGACGTGGCAACACAGACAGAGGATTGTTGTCGCAAGGCTACTTTATACAAGGGGTGTTCAACATGAGATACACGCAAAGACAAGAGGTAAGAGACGATGAAATAATGCAAGACGCTTGATACCAAGAAGTTGCCGTTCAATTGTCATGTTTGTATCGCCGTTATAAAGGCCATTATGTGATTGCCTGACTATGAATATACCCATGTAAGGTTTGAGCTACATCTCAGTGAATAATCGATTTTGATCGATATAGTTGAATAATGGCACAGCATCACGAATAGGGGATCTTGATAACATCAGGTTTGTCTATTTCCTTATACATAGTTACATAACAAGGCAGGCTATTTCCTTGCCTCATAAGCCCCATCCATCCCATCAATAATTTGAACTACAGGCCACCGCCGCCATAAGCGCCTAGAGGGGGAGTTGTTCAAACATATTTTTAAAATCAAATCAAGATGAGACAACCGACTGCTTCTTCTACCCATCCATTGTGTATAGAGACAATACACATGGCCAGGACAATAAGCGACAATAATATACACAGATGCCTAGAACCCAAACACATCAAGGGGGGGGTTTTAAACCAGGAACCATAATCGACCGGGATATATATGCGTGAGATCCCCCCAAGAGACATGGAAACCGTGGCATCATCGGAGGCGGAAAGGGCGACTAATAAGACATCAAAAGGGTGAAAAGGGTTTGGAGAGGTCGAGGCTTCGTCCTGGCCTGGTCAACGGTGGGCGATAATTAGATTATTCCGCCGGATCAGGAGTGGCATGTCGGGTCATCACGGGTGTTGTGGGGAGTTTGCTAAGCTCATGGCTTAGAAGGGGATGTTGGGAGGAGGCTGAGCGCCGAGAGACTCTTGTTGTTCTTGGAGCTCCTCGGGAGCAGCCTCAATAGAGACACCCAGACCAATCTTGGCTTGATGCTACAACAATTGTTAGTATGTCATTTTCAAGGTTGAACCATGAGGGGCACGAACCGTAAAGTGGTCAATATCAGCAGCAAATGTCATCATGACAGGAGGCGCAACACGCTTCTCAAGAGCGCAGCTGAGCTTTCCCTTGGAGTCGACCTGAGCTCGGAAAGTAGACATGCGGAAATCGTACTTGGCGCCAATAGTGGTGACGCCCTCCTTCTGTAGACCACCACCCATAAGACCACCGGCAGCAGGAACAAGGCCGAGGCTCAGATCGACACCAGCCTGAACCTTGTCCGAGAGCCGTCGCCAATAAGAGGTGTTGAGAGTACCCATCGCGGCCTGGAGCTGAGCGGTAGCAATCCAGTCGGCGGACTTGTAGCGGGCGGCATAGGAAACGGCGCACTCAGGGCCTTGAGTGAGGGCAGGTCGCTGCCACAGAGTCTCGAGACCGAGAGCGAGCTTGGGAGTAACGGATTGGAGGTAGCTACCGATAAAGATACCGGTCACACCACCCTCGAGGTAAGACGGGTTAAGCATCTTGAGGGATGCGCTGAAGTCGTCACCGGTATACTCGTGCTCGAACTGCGCCATATCCTGACCACCGGGAGAAATGGAAAGCTGGGACTTGGAGACGAGCTTATCGGACCATCGCCAGTTGAATCGTCCAGAGAGGGCGCCTTCATTGTCGAGGTTACCTTGACAGAAGACCTAACGAGGGGTTAGTGGGATACGATATGACCATGTCATAGTCCAATAGCTACCTTGCCTGTGCCGTACATGGCAGCAAAAGTGTATGGGTTGATACGCTCGCCCATGGCAAACTGATGGGAGACCTGGAAAAGAGGCGCCATGCTAAAGATCTTTGTAAGATCGGCGCGGATTCCGGTGAACATATAGTTGTTGAGGAAGACATCGCGTTGGACTTCCTTGGCAAGACTCTCGATGGTTCCTGGGTTGGAGAGGCCTAGCTTGGCCCTCCGCTCGTTGAAAGAGTTGAGAGCATCTCCTAACGCATTGGCGAGAGGATTGGAGAGGAGGACCGACTTTACGGGGTCCAATGCGGCAGTGGCCATTGTGACTGAGGTGCGCCGAAGCGAGGCCGAAGAAGAGGTCGGAGGAGCGAGGCAGAGAGAATCGACGACGACGATACAGACGATAATGCTGTCGTAACGAAGATCGTAAAAATTTAATTAGTAAAGTAAAAGAAGTTATGAAGATGACCTCTTATGCGATTAAAATCCCGAGGCCTCTAAACGCCAGGAACGTGATGACGAGCGCAGTTGGATGGAGAGATGGAATAATTTTCACCTGGCTCTGGACAGCTTCGTGGTGGAGCACACGAGCCACAATGATGCTGAGTGCTTTGCTCGACTGTGGCGGAGATGACAATCTTCCGTGTCCCGAGGAGAGGAGAGGGCTTATGGCTGGTGATTTGTGATTTGGCAGCACCGAGGATTACCCTCTGCCGCAGATAACAGAGAACCCTGGAAAGAACCTAAGGAAAGCGCCAAGGCGCGCTTGCTCACTGTAGATCGGGTCCAATGGGCCTATCCAATTGTACTTCAGTAGCGCAAAGTACTCTGTACTTCCGGCCGACGTCCCCTCCCAGGGCGTTGGGGCTCAGCTGCACTACATCACTTGCGTATCAGGGGCATGACGTTCCGTTTGTTGAGTACAGGTACTCCAAACAGTACTTGCACGGGCTGATGGAATCCATCCGCCTCTTGATTGTTTAATCCCCTCCGCTCCTCTACAACACCAACGATTGCTATTTTCACTTTCCCATTCTTCTTTTAACCATTCCCTTTTTTCACTTCAAACACATAACCCATTCATATTTCCGAGGTGTGCCTATTGATTGTACCTACCTAATCACATCAAAGCGTCGTCATTTACAGTGACTCCACCGACAACTCGGCGCTTCTTTTTCCTACTCGTTTCTCGCGGCTTTCCTCTGTTAAAGCTGCATCCTTCTTAACGGTCCGGGCTGTAGAGCACTTCATCAATATACAACTTGCTGGACTCCTGTATCTATCGAGAGGTCCGGTTACTCTTATACTCATACTTGACGATTTTAAGCAGCTTGTCCGATTCTCTGAATAACACAACACTCAGAGATACAGCTATCGCCGGTCTTCTTAGCCACCCGTCAGAAAATCCCAGGCTCTTAAACACCGATCTTGTCACTTAGACTCAGTTGCATCCGAAGTATTTACACAGATACAAGACAAGATGGATACTCTTCTGTATGGGCCCCTCTCTTCGTATTGTCTTACACCATATTCTACCGGGTATCGAGGCTCGATGATTTTCATATCTGTAGAGCTCCATGGGAGCATCGGTGCAAATGCCCATGACAGATCCCTGTAGCCTGATGGCTTTGATTATCACTCACCCGTTCAACAGTTACTCTCATGGCTTTTCTTATCAAAGGGCAACTGTTTCTTGTTGGTTGTGATGTAACTAATAATGACAGAACCGCCGAGATTGCGGCCAACGCCCCTCGCTACCGCCGCAAGAGCTCAACCTTTATTGATGCTATCCACGATATTCCTCATGGCCAAGACTTGGCCCCGGCTCAGCTCTACAGTACCATGTCAGGTCGATTGTTTCACTCTGGTCGGATCGCTATTGTCATGGTCGGGCCACCGGCGCGTGGTAAAACGTAGGTTCCTTTTGCCTTGGTGCTGGTCTAAGCTGACAGGTTTCCAGGCACATATGTGTTTCTATGGCACGATATCTAGGATGGCTTGGTGTCAAATCTCGTATCTTTCACCTCGGCGACTATCGTCGAGCAACTGTCGGTCCTGATGGGTCCATCCCTGATGACTATTTCTTCCCAAATGCATCACCGGCCTCGGTCATTCTACGCCAGAAGATCCTGAAGAAATGCCGTGAAGACATCTACTCTTGGTTGAATCATGACAATGGCCAAGTGGCCATCTACGATGCAGTGAACCCTACTGCGAATGGACGACGCTCGTTGGCCAAGGAATTTGCAAAGCATGATGTTCAAGTAAGGAAGCACAGTCTCTTCTCCAAAGCCCTAAGTATTGACTCACACAACAGACTCTGTTTATCGAATCGTTTGTCGACGATGAACGCATTCTTCGAGAAAATGCACGAAATGTCAAGATCTCATCACCAGACGTAAGCACCAACTGCCGGAACCGCAAATAAGGTAACTAATCTAGTGGACAGTTCGCTGATATGGACCCTGATGAGGCGGCCAAGTTATATCTGCAAAGAATCGAGATGAAGATTCCCGTCTTTGAAACCATGAACGAGAAGGAACTCAACTTCATCAAGATGATCAACGCAGGAGCAAAATTCTTCTACAACAATGTCAGCTTCAACTACCTCGCCCACCGAATTGTATTCTACCTCACCAACCTACACATCAAGTCGCGAAAGACTTTCTTCGCCCGGGCTGGTACCACAGCGGAGGAGGACTCGTACAAGGCCGATGCTCCCCTGTCCCAAGAGGGAAGAGACTACGCACAAAAGATGTCCGAGGCACTCTTGAAGCATCGCGAGCAGGAACGTCTCGCAAACATCGCTGAAGGGGCTGCAGATGTGCCTTTACCACCGCTCACGGTCTGGACATCGACCCGGATGCGTACTGTCCAAACATCTGATGTTCTGAACGAGAAAGGTTACAAAGTCCGCCAGCGATCACAGCTCAGCCAAATAAACCCAGGCGTCTGTGAGAAAATGTCGGAACGCATGATCCGCCAAATCTACCCAGACGAAGTCGAGAAGCACGAACTAGACCCTTACCATCACCGTTACCCACGTGCAGAGGTATGCTTCATATTTGACTCGTCGTTCTGCTTAAATTTATGATGCTGATAATCAACAGTCATACCACGATCTCGCTGTTCGTCTGGAGCCCATCATCCTAGAACTAGAGCGAGAACAACACGACCTTCTAATTATCGCTCACGAATCGGTGCTGCGTGTACTATACGCCTACCTGATGCATTGCTCTGCCACGGATATTCCGGTGCTCAAGTTTCCACGTGACGAAATCATCGAGATCATCCCAGCAGCATATCAAAACGAGGCTAAGCGCATCCACATCCCCGGCCTCAACCCTCAAATTGTACCTGGCTCACCACAAGATATCAAGATTCCTGTTCCGAGCAGTGGTGCCGTGAGCACACAATTGAGCCCTATCGCAAGCGGTGTTGGTACTCCAGTGGATCAGGTCGAGCGACCACCTGAGAAGGTCATCAATACTGCCAAGGATATGGTAGCAGACAAGGTGAACGACGAAGACTAGCCGTTTGCGATGTCTAAATTTAAGGAAACTTTCTTCGGACTGCAATGTTCCAGTTGTTTGCTTCCTGTCGAATCGGTTGGTGAAGAGAATTATGTTACGCAACCAAGAATAGGGCGTACTAGATTTGGGCAGGCTGAATATCAACATGATTGATCACATGATCTAAACAACTCACATCCTATGTTATAGACACTGTTGCTTACTTTCAACATGATGACGATTTGCCAACTCAAGCTACCAAGTTGCACACGTTGTTTCGGGGTAAATCTTGCTCCCTCCTCTCGCAAACACTCGGTTCCAGAAGCCAATGGGATTGTGTGGTATTGATCTACGCCACGAGTTGTCTGTTTCATAAAAGTCACAGGTTGATCTTACAGAAGAGTTACAGTGTAAGCAGCGTGTCGATCAACTATTAGTGGACAGGTATATATTCAGGGGCTATGTAGGGTAGCCATGACCACGTTGATAGTCTAGCACAACCACAGGATCTGCTCCCAATATGGCCCATCATGCTTTCATTGGACATTATCTACTCATCTGATAAGTCAAACAGTTGAACCGAAACAACAGACTGCAGCGGTTATCTGTAACACAGACACAGGCACAAGGACCGAATAAGACAAAACCAAAGCAACGGCCCGTCGACGAGTTGTTTGCTTTCACTATGTTAAAGATGTTATTCTTTGTTTAAACACAATCACATTAGCCATTTTGACACTCTTCGAGTTTGCAACATGTCAGGCGCGGCACGATATGAACCAAGCCGAATAGTCTGCCGAAACTTGTTACATGGACGAGACTCGCGTCGGCTACAAACACAGCCGCCTCCCGATGCCTTGTACCTGGGGAACATCCGGGATCAAGGAGATGCAAGTCGCTAGATGGGGAAACGAGTGCGTAGGGGACAGGGG
>JAJJWN010000045.1:0-53036 GCA_021655885.1 Fusarium abutilonis
AGAAAAAAGAAAAAAGAAAAAGGGCCCCAAAATACCCTAAAACATTTTCGGAATATGTTTCTCGCCACTAAGCAATAAAGGTGTCTGGCTAATGGAAGGGTCGGGATACCTTTGATCACTCTCCTTACCACCCTCGATTTCAACCGCAACAGAAGTGACAACGTCCATTTGAATATCAGCCATATCGACCCCTGTCGAACTCCTCAAAGACTCCTGACTGGCAGTCCGAGCGCGCGATATTCCCGCCCCCTTTCTCTCCGATCTACTGCCAAGTTGCTGCCACCATCCACCAACTACAAAACGATGAGGACAGCTTTCACCACCTTGAATCCAGATCCTGTTCCCGAGTCTGTTGGCTGGCGTTCGATTAAAGGCAAAAGTCTCGAGGCCGGTATCGCTACCGTTGACGCTATCTGTAGACCCGAAAACAATCGCATGCCGTGTTGTGCCAAAAAGGAGGCAGTCGAAAGATCCGTTACTGGCGATTAGTGCCCCGGCAAAGCAGTGATATACCATAGGAACATGAGCTTCAGCCATGGCTGCAACACGTCCGAGGGCCAGGGGAAGGGTGCACATGACGTAGATTATGGGATAGATGAGAAACGCCGGTTTGTGATTCATCTTGGCCGGAGTATTTTGCCGCTTGAGCGATTGATAGATGGTGATGTAGAGGACACTCGTGATGACAATAGAAAGGAATATAAAGAAATAGTGCGTCAATAGACGCATGTTCTTGTAGGCGTCATTGATCCAGCACTGAACATGCGTTAGTTTAGCTGAGCTAAGTTGTTGGACAGTCAGAAGCCTTAACCAAGGACCAGCGCGGACATAGTAGCCGCCCACATTGTGACCGTTGCGTGTTATTAGCAATGGTATGATGGATAAACAGTATACGAAGGCCCAAATCCCCACGATGGAAGTATAGAGAACTCTATGAGGTGGTTGATAGTTTTTGACAACGGAGAGATACGTATAAATGGCGATAGCAGTGATGAACAGACTCGAAGATAAGTTCCCGTTGGAATCGAAGAGGCCCTGGATAAAACACGTAGGAGTTTGGACAAAAATGCCTCCCACCTGTATCCATCTGACGCTTAACATAAAGGCCGCGGCCTGGTGCATATCGGCAATGATGAGATTGAAGAGCAGGACGAGAAACTGGTTAGGAGGGTTGTTTTTGGCAGCTTTGAGACGCCCCGCGCCCTCATCGTGAGGATTCTTTCGTGGCTGGCTCTGGGTTTCCAAGACAGCGTCTTGAAAGCGAAAGTCGACAATTAGTGCAGGATCAGGCATGTTTCTGGCTATGCTCCTGACGAGCCTGTTCATGTGAATGTGCCATGCAACGAACTTGAAGGTCAAGTAGAGGAAGAGGCTGGAGGCAAGGATGAAGGAGAGCAGAGCAAAGACAGATATGGAGATGAGGCCGGCGCGAAGAGGGGAGGGTAGTGGAGATATCGTGGAGCATTCTGGATGATCATTGAGGTAGCTGTGGCCTGTATGCTCCTTCAAGTGTTCGGAATCTGGTGATTCCATGACTGCAACCGTTTCTGGTGTTGAGATAGACAGAGCACAGTCAACACGAAGCAAGTGAAAAGAGAAAGTAGAAAAGGGAGACGAAGGATAATAACAAGAAAAAGAAATCTTGTGACAGAAAGAATAGAATAGCTACATATCTCGGTAGCCAAGTTGATCAATCATCTCATGGCATCGGACTTATTGTGAAACAACCAGGCACTGAGTTAGTAGTTGAGGAACAGGATCGACCGTAGAAACCGTCCGCAACCATGCCTTGATAAGAAATAAGCCAAAGCCAAAGAAACGGTCAAATTGCTACTCACACGTGTTGGGCCAGGAACGCAACGTATTATGTGGCTTTTCGAGTTGGGACTAACAATAGGTTTGTGCTTACAGCAAGTAGGCAAACATATATCGAAACACCATAACCAACCGTGCGGTACCCAATATTACTCGGGCTTTGCCGTTATGATACATCTCATTGGTCATTCGAGTGCTCATGTTGACACAAACTCTTGAGATGATATGTCTTACTTGGCTAGATCTGGATTGCTAACGCAGATATGATTCTTTTGGGCCGTAAAGACAGCACTTGGCACCAAGCAGTATCCAACATCTGGGTCAAGTGACCGCTTTCGTCACAAGCCTCGTCTCTATGGAACAAGGTTTTGACATGTTTGCTTTTAAATACGTGTTGGTTGTGTTGATTGCTTGATCTGCAGGCCTAGAACCAACCCAGTGCCATGGTAAGGGGGGCAATCTCCAAGACAGCTGAGACAGCAAACATTTCCATCACCCCAAAGTCGCGTTTCATTGTTGGTTGATGTTGAAATTTAGCATGGATGTCCAGTTGTTCTATTGTGATTCTGTGAGTTTGGTGTGTAAGTTGCCTTTGGCTTACTTGAACGGGGCATGGCCTTTCAAACTTAACTTCGGCGTCTCAAACCCGACTCTTTCCGTTTAGAAAGAAATTCGCTGGCTTATTCTCTTGACTTGTCGTCATTTTCATCGGAAACTTCCCTTTTGAAACCAAAATCATGGATAGTCAATAAGCACAGCCCCAGGCAACAATATAAACAATATACACTTCAGTCCTGAATAGGCAGCCCAACCTGCAAGATAGTTTACGGTCAAACATTAATTTTTTCATCCTCAGTTTCAAGGCACCCGCGGCACATCGGATTAAATATTTAAAGCAGGCTTCTCGCCCTCCACTTATCTCGTCTCCTCTGTTCTTTTCTTTCCTCTTCACCTTTTCTTTGCCATATGGCTTAGATCAAGTGTAGTACTGTTCTTGTTCGGGTTAAACCCTGGGCACAGGCCAAACACTGGCCTCCCATACTTGACCTAAATTTTTGTATAATAGAGATGACCCTGTTGTGCTTTGCGTGGCTGGGCTTTTTCCTTTGTGTCCTTGGTATTACACTGCTTCCAAGCGATGCGAATGGCCATCTTCTTTTGATGATTATACCCAAGCCCTTTCATTGCATCTTTCGCTGGTTGACCTAGCGATGTGAAGAAGGTTGTTTGTGGTGCCCTCAATGTTATCGACTCAGTGTGTTTCTGGTGGCAAAGTAAAAGAAGAAATAAGAACAATGAGAACCACCTGGTTCTTACCCTAGAACTTGAAGAGAAAAGAAAGAAAGAAAGAAGAAGAGTGCGTGGCAGGAGAGATTTATAGGGTTTTAGGTTTGTATTGTAGAATGTAGGTTTGGATATTTTAGGAAAGACACGCAACACCAGTCTTCATTATGAGAAGGGTATGTTAACTTGGTATATCATGTAAGGTCTTGGGAGTGAAGTAAAGCTTAAGCAGAGGTAAAGGTGGAAGTGCAGTCGGGACTCCTGGTATACACCAGCCACTCGACCCTTCTGCACCGCCACAATTTCTCAGTGGCTACGAGTGAACGGGCTGTAACTCGTGGAAAGCGTCAAGGGCCCCCTTTCCAGATATGCAACATTTGATGTTACAACAAACGAACCCCAGATCTTTTTTCGCAGCTTCAACATCAACGAAACCTCTTCTTCGAGGATCACGGCTGGCCGATATCCTTCTTCTCTTCTTCTCCTTCTCTCCCTCTCCCTCTCCCTCTCCCTTACGCCACGTGATCACTCTATCATGAAGTGAGCCAACCAAACAAACACATCACTATTACTACTCCCTGCTCAAAGCTCTAGCCGCGCCAAAAAGCTTAGTTGCATTCATCCATCCCCTGCTGAGCAACCCGACGCAGAAACAGAATGGCGTCGCTTCAAGTGAGAGGACCAGACTTTTCAGTCACAAAACAAAAAGCAATCGAAGATGCAAAGAAAATGCAAAAGGTCGTGGCCGAGCAGTGCTCAAAGGCCGGAAAAGACCCTCCCCAATACCGCCTCTCAGAGCTCATCGGAAAGGGCAGCTTTGGTCGTGTATACAAGGCCACATCGTTGACCACGAATCAATTAGTTGCTGTCAAGATTATCGACATTGAAGAGAGTGATACCGTCAACCCCAAGCTTGCTGATACATACAGCGACCTGCTCAAGGAAATCAGTGCCCTGCAACTGCTCAGTGACAGCGGCGCCAAAAACATCAACCATGTCATTGACGCTCTTCCTGTTGGGCAATCCATGTGGATGATTACAGAGTACTGTGCAGGAGGCAGTGTAGCTACCCTTATGAAACCGACTTCGCCAGGTGGTCTCCATGAAAAATGGATTATTCCCATCCTGCGCGAGGTGGCCGAGGCTGTCTACTGGGTCCACGGGCAGGGCATTATTCATCGAGATATCAAATGTGCAAACATTCTCGTCACAGAGGAGGGAGACGTTCAACTTTGTGACTTTGGTGTTGCTGGTGTTATCGAAACAAAGTTTGACAAGCGTTCAACTGTCATCGGCACTCCTCACTGGATGGCCCCCGAGCTCTTTGATCCTTCTGCTTCCTATGGTACTGAGGTAGATATCTGGGCTTTTGGTGCCATGGTCTATGAAATTGCATCTGGACTGCCACCAAATGTGGCTGCAGGTATGGACTTCAATAGGCTGGGCTCCGCTCTCAAACAACACGTCCCTCGCCTTGAAGGTGATCGATATTCCCAGGGCTTGAAAGACCTCGTGGCATATTGCTTAGTAGACGACCCCAAGAAACGTCCACCTATCGAGCAGATCCAAAAGCATCGGTACATACACAACACTCAAGATACTTATCCAACCTCGGGACTGGCACATCTAGTGAGAGGCTACAAATTGTGGGAAGCCCAGGGTGGCGTTCGCAAGTCTCTCTTCTCTGCAGGAGGAGCCCAAGGTCCCTCCGATCTTGATTTGTCGGCGTTTGAAAATGATGAATGGAACTTTAGCACAACTGCTGCATTTGATCAACAACTCCTCCAGACTGGCGACGCTCAGGCTGTCTATGATGTTTACGGCTCCAATGTCGATTTCAGGCAAGATGGATTTGATGATGCATCAAGAACTCAAAAGCCAAAATCGCGTCGTCGTCCGCCGCCTCATCTTCCTTCCGTCAAGGCACCCCTAGAGAAGCTCTTTGACCCAAACACCATTTCCAACTATGAGGACAACTCTCGGGCATATTATGGTCGTCCGTTTCCTCTACCTGCTGCGGAGTTTCCTCCACCAGCATCAGATTTACCTTTGCGTGATGATTCCTCTCAGTCTCCCGGCGTGAGAGAATCCCTTATTGATCTTGACATGTCCCTAGATGGGAGTAGTCTCTCGGATTTTGTCGACCTAAACACTATCAGGATAGGGGATCCAAGAGCATCTACAGATTACGACTTTGGCGATGTCTTTTACAATAAACCGCCACTTAGTGACCCAGCAGATATGAACAATAACCGAAGAACACGGGACTGGAAGTTTCCGTCGATGGCTTCACAACCGCCTGCTTCAGCAAATCCTGAGATGTTCAGGTTTCCCTTTAACGATGATCAGGGGCCAAGCACAAGTCGTCTTGTTCACCCCCCTACCGAACCAATCCAGCCTTCGGCTCAGTTCAACGATCTTGCAGTACCCTCGCCAGTTAACAACCGAGTGTCTTCAGGGAGCCTCATCGACTTGGATATGGGCTTAGCTGATCCCATCCCCATGAATGACTACACCAGGCCATCCACATCTCACTCGGACGTAGGCTCCATCGCTGGGTCGGAACTAGGTGGAGCAGATCCATTCCAACTTGAAAAGCACGCCTCCCTCTATGTCATGCCCAATAGCATACGTGAACCCTCCATTTATGTGTCCGACGACTCCGAATTCGCAAACGCTGTGGCCGATCTCTCCCTCAACAACACTCAACGCCATAATCCACAACCATCTTATCAGCAGACCCAGATCCCATTACATCAACAAGCACCGGCACAGCCGTCCCAAACAAACGGGCACGCCCCTAGTGAAAGACCATACTCTCTCAGCGAATTCGCTGATACAGATCCCGAGTTATTCACTCCTCATACATTGGCCGCTCCCGAGCTTCCACTTCAACCCCCAGCACTACAGCCTCAGCCACTTCATGATGACTATCCCCGCCCGTATCAACAACAGCAATCGTTCCTCCCACCTGCGCCTACTGCGCCCTCCCCTCAGGTCATGGAGGGTCAGGCTTCGTCGGAGCATGTCAAAGAAGAACTTCGCCGCTTGGCTATGAGCTTGAGCGACCATCTCAGTCAAGCAAACACATACTTATCGGGTCTGCCGATCCGGCGAGCGAGCACGACAAGAGTTGAGTCTGTTGAAACCCCCTGATGAGCTTTCATTATGAATTATTCGAACCGGAAGATATGATACCATGTGGTATTGAAGTTTGAAAGGAGCTTGGCATCCGATTTTGGTATCAGTACTAGATATTGCCTTGGGATGGATACTGCGCAACACAATGTATGATCATAAATACTAATGACGGAGAGAATGTGCAATAATACCTTTTTTTTCCCCATCGCCCTACGTTCTGCCTGCACTTAGCCTATTGGAATCCAATCATGTCGCCCATGAGCAAGGCCTGATACTTTTCAATAGCCTCTCCCAGTCTGATCAATACACCTGCCGCTAACATCTTCACCTCATTTTCCTCTCCCCCATCTTCTCCTCTCGTTCTCTCGAATACCATCGCAACCCACTCCCTAGTCTCCATGACCTCTCTGCCCTGGCTCTCACAGAGTCGACGCATGTCGCCACCATTCACTTCTAGGAGCGAAGCCATGGCCACTAACCAGCCTTTCATAGCACCGAGGTCACCCAGGACATGTACCCGCACGCCAAGGAGTAAATCCCACAGCTCTGCAGTCAGCTGTGGCAGGGAAAGCGTTGAGGGTCCTGCGACGTGGATGATGATGCCAAGGGTTTGCAGATAAAGCGCCAGGAGTGCATGATTAAGAATGATCGGCTTGGCAGAGCGGAGAGCGACTTGGAAATGAGCCGTGAGTGGGGAGAAGAAAGACGAAGCGAGTAGAGCGGCAGTGGTGTTGGGAATGGCACGGACACGAGGCTTAGACTTGGTCTTGGATTTGTAGCGTGCCGTGAAGCTTTGAAGTTTCAGGATGTCGGGTCCTGTATTGGCGTCGGCTGCTTCTGCAGCGAGGGGAGCAAGGAAGGAGGATGCCAGCGACTGAGAGATACTGTCAAGGGCATTTGACGGAAGTGCTTTGAGCTGAGAAGACGGCAGGGCTTGACTACCACTTGGGGAATCAAGGTAAAGCTGCTCCATCTTTTCTGGAAGCCGCTTGGAGGGAAAAGCAGCAGCTGACTGATACTGCGATACCTCGAAGCCAGCCAGCTCACGCGCTGATAAGCCCAACGTGATGAGGACTGATGTTCGTTGGTAGAGAGAATAGTCACCCTCAAAAAAGGTACGGGCGAACCACGGCGCCATGATTTTGGGCTGAGAGACCACCAACGCAACCATACCATGCAACCGGAGATCTTGAAAGTTGTTTATTTCGAATTTGTCTTGTATACCCACCAGAAGTCCAGCCAACTCATCGGCATGGGAGCTAACCTCGGTTCCGTAATTGGCTTTGCGTCTGATGAGAACTGGAGCGGTCTCGAGTGCAAGTTTCTGTTTGTCATAAGATTCAGAGTCTCTGAAGAATGATATGAGATCTCTGATGTATACAGGCGGCTTGGGTTTGTTGCGCTGAACAAGTGTCGCATCATCATCTGAATCTTCGGGATCCGAGTCTTTGGAATAGGCGGCGAGGTCCTCGTCCTCTTCGTCAGAATCGACTTCCTCAATGACAGCCTTTGGTTTGACTTCGGTGATGATGGGTTTCTTCTGTTCTGGTTTCTTCTGGATAGTCTTGTTGGGTGCTACAAGCTTCCGTTGTGGGGGTACTGGCTCCGTCTTGGAATCCGATAGAATGGGATCAATAGGACCAACGACATCGGCGACATTTGTAAGGCTCTTCAACTGTTGTGCCTCTTCTGTCTCTGTCTCCTCCATCTTGAAGTCAAGTCTCTTTTTGTTATCATCTATGAGAGCAGATAGTGATTCACCAACAACAAGGCCAAGGAACTGAGCTCTAGATTGGGTTGCACCAATACGGTTGGATATAGTGGTCATGTACGTGCCAACTCGCATGAGCAAGGTCAGCTTCATTGGAGACATCCTATGCACATAGCCGGCAGCAAGGAGTAAGATCTGGGTGTGTACTGAAAAGTGTTAGCAATCTCAAGCGTACAAGAGATTTCAGGCGGATATTACCATCTTGCTGAAGTATTGCGGAGTGTTTGATGTATAGCTCATCTCCAAACTGCGCGATGCTCTTCTCTAGCACTGTAGTGATGGCATCTCGGTCTTGCGAAAGCGCAGCTACCACGGCACGACGTATACCAATTCCATCGCCAAGGCCCGCGCCGGATGATGACGCACACCAGGTTATCAGTATGTCCCTTCTCATCTCATCGCCCAGCATCAAGTCTTTGAGAAGGCCCGCAACTGCAGAAACTTTCTCGTCTAGAGAAGTGTCGTCGAGGGTCAAGTGGTTCAGTTGTGTTTGTGAGAGGTGGTGTAGCAGAAGGTGGATAATCTTCTTAGATTGTCGTGGTTGATGAAAAGCAAGGTGTATGAACGTAGTAGTAGATGCGCCTTTAGATAAGAGAAGTCCATCTATGACGGTTTTGATGAGGGTTTCTAGGACGGGCATGTGAGCAACTATTGATGAGTTTGGCTTCCATACAACTTACCTGAATGATGTAATGATAATGACTTCTGAAATAGTTCAGATGTAAATGTCATGGCATCTACTCCGGGAGACGACTTGGCCCATGAGACAAGGCTATTTCCCATCCATTTGCTGTACTGCATCCCATCGGCAACCCACTGAGTTTCGGCACGAGCTCGATCGCGCCCTATAATTTCCAAGGCTTCAGCAGAAATTGATACAATTTGGCCATTTGTGAGGAGAGAGCCAAGCTTTTGAGACTGTATTTTTTGCAGAGAAGCGTTGGAAATTCCTTTGGTCGATGTAGTCCATATTGCGCGGATTGATCCTTTACTGCCGAGAATGGCAGCAAGCACGCCCAAAAGTATCCCAGTATTGAGAGATATGTCGGTTCTCTTTTCCCCTGTCCCTCCCAGGCGTGATTCTTGAGTGAAAGCTCTAATCTGAGTGATGACAGCGTTGAGACCCGTCAGACTGCGAAGACAACCGATAAAAAGCTCAGCATCTTGAGGAAGCGCAGCTGTATTCTGGAAATCACCATATACAGCGCCTTCGAGTAAAAGAGTCCAGTAGTTTGGCGCTATTTCAGAAACGAGTGTGTGCACGATGGATGCACTCTTGGGGCTGGGTGTTGAGAAGGTGAAGCCATCAGATGCGGGTTTGTTGCTGTTGGTTAGGAACTGCATGACTGCAATAAGAGTATCGTAATCGGGTTGACTCTTAAGAGCATCTATAGCATCATCAGAAGTCGAGACATGGGTGATTCTCTTCGGTTCTTTATCCGTCGAAATTGTCTTGACCTCTGTGAAAAGCGGCTCAGGCTCCTGTCGAGGTTTGAGATAAGTGGTGCTCACAGGCGTGAGCAGGTCATCCATCTTTGTCGAAATTAATTTTCCCCGAATTTTGCGGATTTCTTTCAAATTAAGATACGTTCATCATTGTAAAAGTTAAGTAGAGCTGCAAGTTAGGAATCTCCATCAGGTACCTAGAACAGGTAGCTTTCTCACCTTGAGTGTAGGTAGTCACAGCAGCAACCCCACCTTCACCGAGACTCACCGAGACACCTCAGGTACATTACCTGGGCAATGACGATCCTCCCCCACGCACGGATCCTTCCTCGAGAGAGAACTCCCTGACAACGCGACATCTTGCATCTTACATCCTTTCTCTCTACCTCATCCTACCTTGTCTTTTTACAATCTTCAACCCCCACAGCAGCTCGCTAGAACTCCAAAAATGAGTGTCAAGACATCAACACCCCCTGGCGGCTACGAAGATACGCGATGGTAAACCCGCCTTGCCAGAAGCTACTTGAAATACCAACCACTGACCGCAAAGAAAGGAAGTATCTCGACCAGATCCGCCGTAACGCGGGGCCCTATACCGATCCAGATGCTACTGCACCAGAATTCCTTGAACAATTTGAAAAGTTCAAAGTCCTGTATGTGTTATTGTATTCAAGCTATGAGAAGTTATACTAATTGTGAATAGCGTCATGTCAGTCATGTTCCCTTTGCGCCTCAGCCTGAACAAGATACTAACAACTACGATGCAGCGGCGCAGGAGGCTTAGGATGCGAAATTCTTAAAAACCTTGCCATGTCAAGGTTCAAGAACATCCACGTAATAGACATGGGTCTGTCAATCCCCCTCCTCCACCACTACGGACCACACACTCATCACCTTCTCCAGATACCATAGATATCTCCAACCTTAACCGTCAGTTTCTGTTCAGAAAGGACGATGTCGGTAAATACAAAGCAGAAGTCGCCGCCGAGTTTGTTCAAAAGAGGGTCAAGGGTGTCTCCATCACAGCTCACAATAACCGCATCCAAGACTTTGATGAGGAGTTCTATAAGCAATTCCAGCTTGTTATCTGCGGACTGGACAGTATTGAGGCCCGCCGTTGGATTAACGCCATGTTGGTTTCTATCGCCGAAGAAGCTGAAGACCCCGACGCCATCAAGCCGCTCATTGATGGCGGTACTGAAGGATTCAAGGGCCAGGCCCGTGTCATCCTGCCATCTATGACCTCGTGCATTGAGTGCCAGCTCGACATGCATGCCCCGCGCGCCGCCGTTCCTCTGTGTACAATTGCCTCAATCCCTCGACAGCCCGAACACTGTATCGAATGGGCTCATGTTATCGCGTGGGAGCAAGAGAAGCCATTCCCAAAGCTGGACAAGGACGACCCAGAGCATGTCGCTTGGCTGTACCAGAAGGCTCTCACCCGCGCGCAGGAATTTGATATCCCCGGCGTCACTTACTCTCTGACGCAAGGAACTATCAAAAACATTATTCCAGCCATTGCATCCACCAACGCCATTATTGCTGCTGCATGCTGCAACGAAGCCTTCAAGATTGCGACAACCTCGGCGCCTTGTCTTGGATTTGATACAAATTACATGATGTACTCTGGAAATGACAGCATCTACACATACACATTTAAGCATGAGAAGAAGGATGACTGCCCCGTCTGTGGACGTCAAGCTCGTCCCCTCGAGGTCAACCCCAAGGTTACGCTCCAGGAGCTGATTGAGTCATTTGCCATTCGCCCCGAAGCCCAGCTGAAAAAGCCTTCAATCCGCGCTGAAGGGAAAACTCTATACATGCAATTTCCACCGGGATTGGAGGAGCAGACTCGACCCAATTTGAGCAAGACGCTCAAAGAACTAGGACTCGAGGATGGGCAACAGGTCGTGGTCACTGACCCTGCGTTTCCCCTCGAGTTTAACTTTTACTTCAAATTCAAGTCAGACTCATGATCTCAATCCAAGGTGTGCAGGAGTTGGAAAGGCGTTTGGGTTTCTTTTTGGGCATATCTGGCGTTGGACATATCATGAGATGTCTGGTGATGAAGACAGACAAGAGAACCTAGAGGAGTCAGCATTATAATAGAACAGACAGGCGGTTAACGAGTATTATGATGTGGTCATGGTATCATTCCTTTTTATCTAACCGTAGAGACCGCAGAAAACAAATCAGCCAAAATTAGGATACAGCGCCAAACAAGATCCAAACCCCACTTTGATAGGTTACCTCGCCATGTTGATGACTTGCTGTTCGAGCTTTTTGCACTTGAGCTTCAAATGCTTGACCGACTCAAGGAAGAGCTCGTCGCTATCCCACTGCCCTGTGCTCTCAATGGAGAAGATGAAGTGATCTCTCCTTCGGCCCAGCTTCACCTTGCCCTCAAACTCCTCATGTCGCAGAGCCTCGCGACTGACCGTATCCTTCATAGCGTCCACGACCACAGCCTTGGTCTCTCCTTCATGCCCCTCGTAACCGCTACCAGCTTGGGCAGCCTCACTGGCTGTAACCGTTTCCAGGCCAATGACGCCCTTGGGGAAGCACTTGGCAAACTTTTCGGCGTCGGCGCCCAGGATGGGCTTAGTAATGGTGATTGTGGGTAGAAGGCGGTATGAAGCGGTTGCGACGGGAGAAAACTTGGCGTGGTCGGATCCAACGCCCTTGTGCATATGCATGGCAAGATTAATGGTCTGTCGAGGGCGCAGCTTGGCGATCAAGATATCCGGGTTAGTGGGCGCAATGGCGTCCTCGCCACTAAAGTACTCGACCTGCTTGCCGGTAGGCACAAAAACGATGTCGCGCGCATAGACGTGAGCATTGTGGTATGCCTTGAGAGGGTCGTTCTCGGCAGGCGAGGCATCCTCATTGACGGTGCAGGTCACGTTGAGTTCAAGGCGAACCGTGTTCCAGTCGAAGCAACCAGCGTAGGGGTCCTCGCCAGCCTCGGGCTTCTTATGCCACTTGAGGAAGTTCTGAAGACCCTCTCGGCCGCCCTTGAAGGGGATGAGGCCGAGACGGTGAGCGAGGACTTCATCCTGGATGACGGAGGTGTTGTTCTCGATATAGACGTTCTCGATAGCGAGGGCAGGGATCTCGGAGAGGAGGATGCGGCGGAAGGCGTTTGCGAGCGAGGCGTCTATGCCTACGAGAGAGAAGGAGGAGAGGAACTGATCGTTCTGGTGGAAATTGACAGAGAAGGCTTCGCGGAAGCGGTCGAGAGTGAATGCGAGGTCCTCGCCGGGGTGATGACCAGGGTAATCGGTGGACGAGATGTTTGTAACAGTTTCCTTGTTGATGCCGACGGTCTGAGGCGCAAAAAGTTAGTCTTTTTCTTTGGGGGGTGGGGGAAGAAGCGCAAGAAAAGAAAGGCAATTGATTATTTACCTGACGGCGCGCAATATCCTCTGCGGTAGGAGCGTTTCTCCACGCAGCCTGCTGTGTGGGAGCCATTGTGTTGGTGATGTTGTGTATAAATTGGTTTTGTATGGGCGGTGGTGATGGTATCAATGGTGGTGAGCGAAGCAAAACAATAATTTTTTGATGCCCCTCCGAGGTGAAGGCTCGGTGAGTGCGAGGTGAAGAAAATGGGTACGTGCGTCTGACCTAGACGGCGAAAGTTGCTCCACTCGTCTCCGAGACCGCCGACCGTTTTGGGTCCATGCTTCGGTGGCTGTCGGCTTCACACGGGCTCCACTCACAAAGGAACCGGAGTTTGAGTTTGTAGTGTGAACTACATGTACGTGGTACGTACCGGGGGATAGAAACATGGTCTGATGGGCTTGAAAGTATGAGTTGTGAGCCGAGGTGAGTAACATCATGGCAAGAAGAATCAATTGAGAGTTATGTTCGCAATGACTTGTATGTTCAAATGACAACTCAATGTGCGACTTCGGCCTGCTCTACGCCTGATTATCCAGATATAACCAACTCGCTTACACTCAAATCTCCCATTCAACCTCTCCTACAGGCTCAAACCAGGATATCCGCTGCTCCGTACTCGGTTCAACTCACCGGGCCGGCCCTCCAAGAAGAGATCAGCACACCCAATTGCTCAAGCTGCATCGCCAGATTCCATACGAGGGCTCTACATGCACGCACTTCCTCCTCCTCCTCCTTCAGGGTCACGCGCACCATTCTCCCCCGCTGTGGTATTCTACCACTTCGCTGTCCGGGCAGCCCCCGTACGACGTCAGTACTCGACGAGTACGGAGATATTGCTGCCGGTCACACGTGGAGTGAAAGGTAATGCCAGTCACCAGAACACAACCGGTCCGGCCAACCAATGTTTACAATGGTGTAAGTAACTTGAATTGATGTGATTTGACAATAGATCGACTATATAATACTCGTCAACTTCTCCTCTCCATTCCCCTTTACTACCAGCATCACCATCAATCTCACAAGTTGCATAATCAAATACAACCTCAACTAAACAAATCATAACCTCCAATTCCATTCACAATGCTCTCCTTCGTCAAGTAAGCCAGCCACCGCTATCATCTAACCAAATACACACAGTACAACACTAACATACTGTTAGCTACACCCCTCGACCACACCCTGAGCACAAGAACAAAGAACATTGCCGTGTCCATTCTGAGCCCTCCAATATCCCTCGCGATGCCTCCAAGACACCTCCCGCGATGGATCCCAAGTCTGCTGTCCCCCGGTCTGCTGCTGCTGCTGCTCCTCCTGCTCCCACGATTTGAGAACGAATCAAGGATCGACCTTGCCTGCAAAGTGTATGTTTTTATATGTGGAATTCAGTGTTTGAGGATACCCGAGGAGTCAAGGTGTTTCGTCGAATAATTCAATTGGTCCTAAAATTATCAGCGTTCAAGCCAACCCAGATAGTGTATCAGGATGATATGAGCGTCAACAAAAAATGGGAAACAAAGTAAAGGGCAAAAATACATTAGCTATCTGGTAGCTTGTCCGGCCAATTGATACACTATTTAATATCTAAACTATACGTGCTTATTCGCTTCATGTCCTATCTGTCCCCAGAATCTGCCTCGGCATATTTTCCATCCTATTCATGTCTTGTCTTTATTCAATATCCTCCATGTTCCAAACAGTGACGCCTCTCTTCTCAACGCTACCCTTAAGCTTCTCCAGCACCGCCTGTCGACGGGCTCTCTTCTCCATCAGACCACCCTTCTCCTCTTGACTGAAACCACTGAGCTTCTTGCGTGGGGGAGTAGCTCGCGCCGAAGCACTCAATGACATGCTTGCCGCAAAACTATGGCGTAGATTGCGCACAGGGGTTCCTTCAGGGGAGAACATAACACTCCTCCTCCCTTGCGGTGTCACCATTGGAGATCCTTCTCGACTTGTGGCGCCGAGGTTAATCTTCCGTAGCTGGTTTTCGAGAACATCGATATCCCCGCTTCGCTTTTCCACCATGGCTGTCATTTTACCGATGGTGCGCATCACCGCCTCGACAGTTGGCACATTTGCCTTGCCTTTGCCCGAGGCGCTAGAGGCAGATGCAAGTCGAGTCTTGAGCAGCGTCAATGCTTCTTCGGCTTCGGCCAAGAGCTTGGAAAACCTGGCAAACTCTCGTCTCAGTTCGTTCTGTTGCGTGGCCTGCTCAGCACTGAGGGGCATAGACCGTGTTACTTCAGCCTGGTCTGGGTCCGTTCTGATCATGAGAATCTGCTTAAGGTCCTCCTGTTTAGCCCGAAGTCGGTGCATATCTCTGCTCAGCTCGTGGCATGCGTCGAGCTTATCGTCCAAATCACGCACACGTCCATCTTCGAGATCGGGGTACAATTCATTGTCCAACACCTCTCCCAGCTCATCGATTTCACATAGAACCCAATCTTCAGAGACCTCAAGATCATCTTTACTGCGTCCTCCCTGCTTGCAGTTCTCCGTATGGCCCTTGATAAATGACTTTACGGTCCGTGCATTCAGCCCAAGGGTATCAATCATGGAGTTGATGTCCCGATAGACTGCTTCGACCTGACTTGGGATGCTTTCCTTAGCAGGTGGAGCGACGTTCGAGTGAGCAATGAATTCATCCAGCATCAAGCTGCCTTCAACTTCTGATGCCAGAAGCTTCTGGACCTCATCGTCTTCCTCATCAACCAATGGCTGAGTCTCTGCAGCCTCTTGTTTCGCCTTCAGCTTGCGGTGTTGTGCGACGAAGGGGTCTTCTGATGTCCCAGCATCTCTGCTAGTAATCGAGGCACCCATTTGAGACTGTCTAGGCCCCAGGATCTGAGAGGCCATTCCTGGAGCGCTTACTGACCTCATATTCTCCGACCTCATCAGTCTGTTTGGCACTGGACCTCGAACCGGGCTTGGGGAACGGGGGCTAGCCGCACGGGGACGTGGAAACACGGGAGCATTGCGGCTGAGTTCGCCAAACAGCGGTCGCGAAGAATCTTGGCCTGTCCTGATGCTTGCACTTGGACCACCGAACGAACTTGAAGGAGTGTAACCGCTGACAGTAGGACTCAGATCCTTGGCTACATCAATACCACTACCTTCGGAGCCATCTTCTTCTTCCTGCTCTTCTTCTTCCTCTTCCTCTTCCTCTTCCTCTTCATCTTCATCTGATTCATCGTTTTCATCCCCATCGTCCAAGTCACTATCATCTGACGGAGGTCCAGCGACAGCAGGGAAAAGGCTTGAGGGCGCCTTTGTGGCACCTTCTGGCTTGTCGAAAACCGATCTTGGTTTCGACGGCTTAGCGAAGTCGGGTGGCAAGGGGGCATCTGAGGCATCAGTCGATTTCTCCGTCGGTTTGGATACATGGACAAAGTCTGGCGGCAAAGGAGCATCAGCAGCCTCGGGTGACTGGGCTGAGGGCTGGGCGGCCTTGGATGTAGGCAAGAAGTCTGGCGGTAAAGGAGCATCAGTTGGCTTGGCTGAGGTTGCGGATGAGGAAGACGACTCGCCCGCAGGATAAGTAGCCTTGCTAGTGGGATCTGGGGGTAGCGGAGCGTCATCTTCTTCAGTCTTGATCTTAGGAGACTCAGCCTCGAGAGTCTTCGCTTTGGGTGGCTCAGATTTCTGACCAAAAATTCCTGTATATCCACTAGGCTTCTGTTGGCCTCCAAAGATGCTAGCTTTGGGCGTATTCTGTTGTGATCCAAACAGGCCTCCACTAGACTTGGGAGTCTCTGATGTCGAACCAAACAAGCCGCCGCTCGGCTTATGAGTAGTCGAGGGGGCTCCAAACAGGCCACCGCTGGGCTTTGGCGTCTCTGACTTGTTTCCGAAAAGTCCACCGCCAGTAGAACCAAACTTGGATGGTTGTCCGAAAACTGATGTCGGGGCAGGCGACGTAGCAAAGCCGAACTTAGATGGAGCCGGGGTAGTGGTTGGAGTGGTAGACTCGGGAGTCGTTTGCGAGGGGAGTAAGGTATCCTTGGATTTTGGCGTGTCTTCCGTCAGTCCTGCTGTATCCATCTCCTCATCTCTAGGAGTAGGTGTTGTGACAGAAGGCTTATTGGAAGCATCAGTAAGAGCAGATCCAAAAGCATTACCAAATAGGGAGCCGCTTGGTTTGGCATTGTCGTCCTTGGCAGATCCATCTGGCTTAAATGAACTTTCGAGTTTGAAAGGAGTAGAGCCAAATGGATTACCAGAAGGCTGCTGCGGCTTGGCTGGGAAAGCAGTCTCGGTATTAGAGCTAGAAGCGAAAGGACTGCCTGCGGGCTTGTTTCCGCTGCCAAACACACTGCCACTGTTATCATTATTTACAGAAGCAAAGCCGCTCTTATTAGTAAATCCAGCAAACCCTCCTGATGCGGGAGCACCCGATTGTGAAGTTGGCGCTGCCTTGCCAAAGGGGCTGGCATTGTTATTATTCGCAAAGCTTGAGAATCCTGTTTGTCCAAAGGCAGGAGTCGATGTTGCGCCACCTGGTGCTGATGCTGATGCCCAAGGAGAGCTCTTCACACCCAGTTGAGATGACTGACCAAAGCCAATAGCAGATGGCTTGCCAAACGCTGGGGCAGAAGGGGGTGTAGCGTTGCCGAAGCCACTCAACACAGTGCCTCCTGTGCTAGAAGCCCCAGCACCAGCATTGCCCCAGGGTGATGATTTCTGTCCAAGCTGAGAAGATGAACCAAAAGCAGACCCTCCAATGGTTGAGAATGGTGATGCAGTAGCTGCCGGAGCGGTCTGGGCTGCCGGAGCTGGCGCTGGTGCTGAAGTAGAGGTACCCTCGACGGCTATGAGATGAGGATATGAGGTGCCTTGCCGAATGGAGTCGTTGTAGACTACCCACCACGCACAAAGTACACCTTCATGTGTGAGCACCCAGAAGCCCGGAAGAGGTCCTGGAGACTCTTCTAGTTCAACATCCGACGGAATTGGTTTGTAGACCTTGTCCTTGCCAGATAAGTCCAGCGCAGCACCAATTGGGGTCGAGTCATCCATAGAATCAGTCATCGGCAACGTCGGCCTCTTTGTGTCGTCCAAGAACTCTGTCGTAGTAAAGACGCCAGTGATAGAGTCGGCAGGCTTGTCGGTAGCCAGAGCAGTCTTGGATCGACTCAAAACACCCATCTCTGAGGCCGCAGTAGAAGCAACGATGAGCATATCTTGAAGGGCAGGAGGAAAATCGCGGAGTCGCAAAATTGTGTGGTGTGGTGTCTTGTCAGAACCAAAAGGCTCAACCGGATCGGTGATCTTCTGGAAGTTGCAAGACAACGACGATTGTTGTCGCGTGATGATGTGGTAGATAGATGTCGGTGGTGATTCGTTGTTTGATGTGTGGATAGACAAGAAGAGGTTGTTCTCTAGCCAGGTAAGGGAAGATACTGGCGTGTTGTTAGCCTTTCATGAGATCCAGTCCACTTGACGAGAGTAACGTACCGTGAAAGTCGCCCACATTAGGTGGCTTTGGAATCTCGCCTTTGCCCTCGCCTTCCGGAGTCATTTGAAGGATTGTGCCATCACCCAAGCCTGCGCATAGCTGCTTTCCCTTGGAACTCCAGCTAACACAGCTAACCTGGTTCTTGAGAGCGTTGCTAATTTGGCGGTCTTTGAGATTCGCCATATGCAAGTTACCGTTGTTTGTAACGATGGCGCATAGTTCCGCTCTCTCAGAGGTAGGATTCGGGACCATAGCTCGCAAAGTTTCGCCGTTCGTAGATAGCTCAAAAGCGGAGTTGGTTGATCCTGAAAGCAGAGTCTGAACTTCGTATACCGCCAGGCCACCTCCAGATTCCGCTGAGAGGATCAGGTAATTCTCGTCTGCGGTGAAAGAAAGTTGCGAGACTCGCATCGACATTGGGATCTTGAGCTGAGGCTCGAAGCCGCGAATATCAGAGTCGCCATCTTTAGGTTCTTCGAAGGCTTTTCGGACGGATTCAGTAGTGGCGATGATGACTTGGTCGGGTCCTGCAGCAGCAACAAGACCTTTGCGCGAAGCAACACTGAGGAGAGACGCGGTAGGAGATGGAAGAGACGACCACGCAGATGTCAGGCGAACCTTTGCGTCACCTGCGATAGAAAGGAAACCCAGGTCCTAGACGCGAATGGCAATGGTTAGCATGACGTGAATGGCATCAATATCAACAAAACAAACAAAGATAAGTACTCACCTCTGTCTGGATCGTCTCCAGATCAGGGCCTGTCGTGAGTCCTCCTACTCCTGCGGCGCTCCCGAGCATGGCGTTTCCCGAGTTGCCAAAACTGCTAAAAGCCATGACTGTAGCAGAGTAGCCGGCCTTGGAGAGAGGACCTGAAGTTCATAAATTTGCCCTCTGCATAGGAGTGGGCTGGGCGAACAGGGGAGCTTGGATCTAGGTAGCCAGTGGTAGGCTGGGGGACGTGCTCAGAGCGTGGTTTAGCGGGTGTGATTGGCTAGTTGATGTGTCTAGCAATCGATGACAACAGCTGGATTTCCTAGAATTTCAGGCGTAGAATACGTGCAAAGAATTGAGGTTTTGGATGAAAATCAAGAGGAGAATATATAGATCAGCTTTCGATGAAGGCGCAACTGCTTCAATTAGTTCATTGACTGCAAGTAAGTTTTCAGAGTTCGTCTGTCACGTGCTAAGCTTGAGCCACTTGACTATTCACATACACTCACTAAGGTACTTACTACAGTGACCTATGCTCTAGATGTTAATAGATATAAACCCAAAGTATTAAACAATGCAGTAAATCATGCCTATAGATAAATTCGATTATAGCAATTAATTATAGGCCATTGACTTGGTATTCTTTGAAACTACGAAGTTGTATGTAGTCGTCCAATCAGAGCGCGTCTCTGTTTGGTGTTCTAGGTGCTCTTTGTACTAATAAAGCTCAACTGCTGGAGGCAGCTTTTAGCCTCGTCATCAGCTCTGCCTTGTTAACCTCACCCCGTTCAACAAGCAGCAACTCCCCCTCCGCAAAAGATACCCTGAACGATTCTCTCATTTCTCGCGATACCGTATTCATCCTCCGATACCTTTGAAAATACGGCCACATCGAGACTCTGCATTGGGGAAACAACAAGTACATCCAAAATGCCTGGCTTCGACTTCTCAAACTACAACCGCAATGCGGCCCTCCACGCTCGAGGAGTGCCTCTGCCAAAGGCCACCAGCACTGGAACAACTATCGTAGGATGCATATTTGATGGCGGTGTTGTCGTGAGTAATCTCTTCCTCTTGTCTCACCGACGACTTAGGTCCTTGGATGGAGCTATCGCCATCCGACCAAGAGCTCCAAAAGCACAACACTGACACGCTCTCTATCATCGATAGATTGCCGCCGATACTCGAGCCACATCCGGCCCCATCGTTGCCGACAAGAACTGCGAGAAGCTTCACTACATCTCCCCTCAGATCTGGTGCGCCGGCGCCGGTACAGCCGCCGACACCGAGTTCACCACCGCCCTCATCTCGTCCCAGCTCGAGCTGCACTCCCTATCCACAGGCCGCAAGCCCCGCGTCGTCACCTGCATGACCCTTCTCAAGCAGCACCTCTTCCGCTACCAGGGCTACATCGGCGCCTACCTCGTCGTTGCTGGTGTCGACCCCACCGGCACCCACCTCTTCACCGTCCACGCTCACGGCAGCACGGATAAGCTTCCCTACGTCACCATGGGTAGCGGTAGCTTGGCAGCTATGAGCGTCTTCGAGACGCAGTGGAAGCCTGACCTCACCCAGGACGAGGCCGTCAAGCTCGCCAGCGATGCCATCCTGGCTGGTGTCTGGAACGATCTGGGTTCCGGTTCGAACGTGGACGTGGCCATCATCACCAAGGACAAGACAACGCTCAAGAGAAACTACATCAAGCCCAACGAGAAGGATCCCAAGCTGCAGAGTTACCGCTTCCCCAAGGGCACGACGGCGGTGTTGAACGAGAAGATTATCAAGAGAGACGAGATCAAGCGATACATTAGCGTAGAAGAGGTGCCTGTTCAGGAGAAGATGGATATCGACACCTAAAGAGCCTAGATGCGTTTGGTAGACAAGGTAGAGCATGATATGTAACAATACGTAATCTGGGTATAATGAACTGGATCAATCAAGCTGCTACTATCACAGCAAACTATTTGTGACACATCATGAATAAATGACAATGTATTTTCCAAAACAATCAGTTTGATGAAGCGAATAACTCCTCGCATGTTTACCATTGCAATAGTAGTATCCATTACGTATGTGCAATGTATCTTGTAAGAACAAAAGGAATAGAATAGAACAGACAGCCGCCATGCTATATATGAAGTAGCAGCGTCATTCCGCCTTAGCCAGGCAAGAAAATCCATAACCCCTTACTGGGGTAAACATTTGCTAAAATCTGCTCCCAGTTAGGAATTGTATACAATTCCATTAATGCTAACCATGAGCAACGTTGTGCATAAGTTGCTGCATGGAGCTCAAGAATACTCCTCCGTAAAATCCCATAAATCCCCCGATGCGATGCGGAAAACCAGTCAAAACTCCGATTGAATGGGTATGTCGAAGATCTCATCATTATCGTAGTAGGCGTATCACTGAGGTGGCTCTTTAGCTCACTTCAGCCCAAACATGGTTCTGGTTCGGGACTTGCTCCGGGCCTTCTTCTTATCTTTCTTAGGTGCGCTCTCGTCTTCTTCGTCGTATTTGGCCTTATGGATCCTGTTTGATATCAGTAACTGTCTCTGAGAAACATGCTCCAGGTCTTGAACATACCAACTGTTCCCAACCATACTCATGCCCTTGGCTTCAGCCATTCGATAGAACTTGGCACTCTTTCTGAGGTTCTTTTTGCAGCCAATGCCCTGTGCGTAGCAAAAACCAGCTTCAGCCAGTGCGTCGACATCGCCCCAAGCTAGTGTTATGGTTAGCAAACAACTACAAGTGAGATGCGGAATGAGACTTACTGCCAGCGATCTCAAAGCACCTCAGAGCCAGAGACTTGTCCTGTTCTATTCCCCAGCCATTCATATGGCTCACGCCCAACTCATAAATGCTCAACGCGAACTGAGCCTTCCGGGTCCTTCGCTCGACAACATCAACATGCTTGCCTTCCTTAACATGGTTCTCGTCGTCTGCAATCTCGACACTAGCGTATTCAGCAGCCTTCCTGAGCCACTCAACGCCCTCCTTCTGGTTCGCTCGCATCCCCCATCCATGACGGCAGGCGAGCGCATAGAGAAGCATGGCAGTTGGATCGTTCAGCCGTGCTGCGTATCGAAGATGATATGTTGATTCCTTCAGGTCTCCGTTCTCATGGCATTCAATACCCTTGGATAAGTGCTCCTCCGCAGACATCTCCGAGGCAGTGGGGGCTACCGAACGAGCAGAAGGTGGCGGCTTGATCGTACTCGCTGTATCACTAGTAGCGATTGAGATAGGGGCAGGCGTCCGACCCCGGCCTCGGGGTGCATCCTCTGAAGGCCGCGGCTCCTCGGCCGAAGGTCTGCTCGGAGTTGGGGATACCTGTGGCATAGGCGGAGGTGTCTTCTCTGATTGAACCTTCCTCAGCTCCGGCATTGGGCTACCTGGAGTCAAAGCACCTTCTGGGAGAGTGTTGGCTGAAGAGCTTTGGGGTCGGGTAGGGGGTGATGGAGGTGCATTTTCGACCGCGTGTACGTTACCAGGAGGAATCATAGGCTGTTCCCATTGAAAGGAAGCTTGTGCACTATGCTCGTCGGGTTCAGCTCGCTGTATAGTCTTGCCCCTAGGGAGGGAGAACTTGGAGTAGATATAGGATGGTGCACCCTTATCATCGCCCTGCTGGTCGAGGAACGCCTCGCTGTGCATGCTCACTGGTGTATGAACCGACTCATCAGCCAATATGAACGAGGGCTGACTATCAGAGGACGCTTGTCTCAGGGGTGGCTCCATACCGGGTGTGCCAGACCTGCTCATGGGTCTAGAGAAATTGAAGGACGGTCGGGGAAGAGCAGAAGATTCGGAGCCGATGGATGGTGATCTTCGACTAGAGCCCACAATTGGAGATGCCATTGCGCTGGCGAAGGCGGCGCTTCCAGAGGAGAGCTTCCGAGGAGGCAGTGAATGGAACGAACTTGCCATGTCACCGGAGCCCTCTTCGTCAGTTGGCACGAGCGGAGAAGAAACATTGCTGCGTGCTCGTCTCCTCTGACTCTGGGGCAGCAGAGCTTGAGGGGGTACAAGACCAAGCTCGTCGAATGAAGGTTTCCTGGTTTTTTCTGGAGAGTCGGCGATAGAGCCACTTATCGATCCGCTGGGTCGTCGCGTGGAAAGTAATGAGCCAGCATCTTGATTTCGAGAAGGAGATGATTCAATTCGCTTATCAGACTGAGACTGCGATTCACTATGCATTGGCGAGGGTGAACGATCTGTCCTAGCGCCAAAAAGCGAGTCTGTCTCCTCGATGTGATCCAAAATGCGGCCTCGAGATGGAGCCCGTGGGGGTACTGCAGGTACTTCCTCATCAGGAGTGGGCGGTATCCGACTCATTCGTGGGTGCATCGACACAGGACGCTCAGCTTCATCACTAAAGGCATCTTCCACTTCTGTCCTCATTCCAAAGCCAGAAGAGGGGCGCAGAGGAGGATAGTCACCAGCCTCTGAGCCAGAATCCTGGGATAGCGAACGAAAGTATTCGGAGCGTCCTTGGACTATCAACGGGCTCTCGACAGTGAGGGGAGGAAGGCGACTCATTCGATTGCCATCCTTGGCACTTTCTTGTAATTGCTTTGCGAGCAATCGACTCTGCATGGCGAAAGCGTCCAAGGGGGACAATTCGGGAGGAATTTCACCGGCAACATGGAGGCGAGGCGAACGCAAAGGCTTGGAGGCTGTAGAAAGGTTCGAGTGTGCCGAATCCGATCGCAGGTCCAGCAAAGACGGACGCGACGACATGGTTGGTCGTTCTGAAGTACAAGTCTAACTATGGGTGGTCTGTTTCCATGCAGACAAGAGAGTGGAATAATAAGGGCGCACTGCGGATGCGATTGTTGAATAAATGTCCTCTTCTCAGAATTCCCACTCAATCGCAGTAACCAGATCTCGCTGTCAGGTTAGTTTGCTGCTTTGACGTCTTGTCGTACTGAAGAGGCTTGCGCAAGTGATATATTGATGAAGAAAGCGACAGATTAACGAATGTCGTAGAAGGGCACGGATTGCCAGAGAATGATAAAGCTGCTATCGATATTGGTGAAAAACAGATTATTATGGGCGATGGCTGATAGACGTCAATAATGACAAGTCGAGGGCGAGAGAAGACAGCCAAGGAGTTGATCGGCAGCGGAGAGTGATCTTGCGCGGACCGCGCTATGCGAATTGTGGTACGGGAGATGTTCGATGGAACGAAGTTGAAACAAGCGACGGGCCAGAGAGTGCAAGATGAAATAGAAGGCGGAGACGGCGACGATATTATCGACTATGGAGCGATGCGGTGTCGTGCTATGGCTATGGCTATGGCTATGCTCTGTTATGGATGCTAGTTGCGATGCGATCGGTTGTTGAAGGTGGTTTGCGTGGGGTGACGGGTGTACGCTGAATGACGTTTGATATCAATGAAATAGCGAGGCAACAGCCTATTTAAAAAGTTAAAAAAAAAAAAAAAGATGTAAGAGGAAGAAAACGAATGTGATTGACGGCTCAAACAATGTACGTTGCAGTTGCAGTCGAGAGTGAACAATGGCGGCGTCACAGGGCTTGTCTTGGTTGAGTTCAAGTCGGGTGGCAGTGGAGGTTTAAGGTCAGGTCTCGTCCAGTACGAAGCTAGAGGTCGGTACTACTAGTCTATATTAAAGTACAGACAGTACCTACAGTACAAGATCAACAACAACATTTCTAGCCCCCCAATCACTAATCCTTGACAAGCACCAACAAGGACCTAACGTTTAGTTAAGTGCAGTAAATTACATGCCCTGGGTGGCTTTATTAGGCCTTGGTTACAGTGCAGCAGAAGATTCATGGATTGATGGAAGGAAGAAAGAGTGGGGAGTAAATAAATGGATCAAGGATGGATCCCGTCCCTTTTTTAATGGATACCAAAGGGTGGAGAGTCAGTCTTGACTCTTGAGAGAGGTGCCAGACTTGAATAGAGGCGCGGTGCGACACTCCAAGACACTAGTTATTACTTGTTAGAGCAGTCAATTGAAGTGAGGTGTTGGAGATTGGGAGAATCGAGATGACCAAGTTGCACAATGTGCAGTCTTGTGCAACACATGTTGGTATCATGACCCCTTTTTGTGTAACCCCATGCTTTTCGGATAACTTAACTACGATCAAATCTGATCTGACAGAATCTACGGATATGATCTCGTAAAATCCAACACCGTCTTTGATAACGTGAGTCTGTGCTGTTGTTAGGTGTTGCTCATTCTCTCGGCGGCGTTATCTTAATACTACCTACCCAAACCTCTAATACGAGCATCAAACCCGCACTTACACTGGTCTGATATTCTCCCCGCTTTATGATCAAAGGGGGCGTTTACTATTGACTCCGGACCCTAATCATCTCGAAGCATCATTTGACTCTTCAATATTGACAGCAACTGGGGACGGAGACATGACCGCCCATGGTTAAGTGCCTTTCGTGCCGATGAAAGTGAAAGGAGGCCTGGTCCCTGCATTGAATACCTAGGTAGGGTACCCTATCTGTAAATTAGCAAAGTTCTGGCTGACCTACCTGCCTACCTACCTTGCCTTAGTTGGGAAGGCAATTCTTCAAGTTCCATAGTTTAATCTCGCTGTTTTCAAGTAAAGGACTAGCAACAGTAACTACTGGCTTGAGATGTGACATATCGCTCTTATCCGATATGATTTCTCTTTATTTTCAACAGCCTTTTGTCTTGAATTCATTCCCTTATCTTGATCCGAAAGAGTCCAGGCCATGGCTGGAGCTCTCACTCTTATTAGACACAGAGCATGCAAATGCAATGGAATAACACCTCAGCCAGGGGCTGGATTCAAGACTCCACCAACTCCAAGCCGCTTCCGGGCTTTGGTGCGCCCAAGGGACCAGCCACAGCGCCCGGGTCTGGGGTATTTTGCACGGGCAATTTTAGCTGTTTGTTGATATTACCGACGGACTCTGTTATGCTTCCGTCGTTTAGATACCTAGGCACTGTACTAAAACCATAGTCACGACAGTCACGACAGTAACGACACCATCTGCTGTACCTCGTGATGCGCTAAACAGTGCATATGGATCGCCCCCAAGTAATCCTCAGCCTCAAGGTCAGGACTGAGCCTCTTATACTGACTGACTCTAATAAGGGCTCGACCTCGCCTCTTCATTGCCCCCTTTGAATCTACCAGGATTCCCGCATACACGACCCTTTGGTCACTTGGTATCTTGGTCCCTTCGGTTCTAGACGACGATTGCTGTCCATCCAATATGGATCCAGATATCAGATTGACCTCGTCGTTAGCATCACCCTAACTTGTTCGCCTCGGTCCCTTAGGTCAACTATTTCTCCGCTTGATGGTCCGCCGGGCCCCGTGTGGTTTTTTTATAGCAGCTCACTGAGTTGCTATTAGTAGTTGGCCAAGCAAGACTGGACGGCAAATTGCATGCGTGTTCACCATGATAAAAGTCTTGACTGACTGACAAGAAAACATACGCGTAACTACTAATTCAACTACATATTAAACTCCACCAATTGACCGAATTGAGATATCCAACTTTGACTTGTGTGCGCCTTGCTGCAAGAATATGCAAGGGCAGTTGATGTAGTGACGCAGGAGGCCCTTTTAGCGGTAGCGGTAACAGTCTTGCATGTGGCTACGGTTTCACCACTGTCACGACTGATCGCATTCTGCATCTACCGTACAATATCAGTTTCGTACCTGAACAGACAGGCTAGACAGGCCATCCCCTTCCTGGTGTTCTATTAGCCAGTCCAATCCTGAGAAGACCATGGTCAACGTTTAGCTTTCGGCGATCAAGTGTCATGATGAACCAACCATGTATTATATCTCCTCCAGGCTTGAGAACAATAAGCTGCCATTTTAGATTTGGTATCACTACATCTTCTCCTTCTGCTACTGGCTAGGACTGTTTCACTTCTTATTTTGAGGCTCCTTACTAATTCATGCTGTTGAGTTGACGTCTGCCAATCAATCAACCAACCCTATATCTGACCTGTCAATCAACTTTTCTGAATACCCTTCTCACTCTTCCCTGTCAAATCCAATTGGTAATATCAAGAAACCGCCAGTAATTTGTGCCCTGCCCTGCTTCTGCCTCAAGTATAGTACAACTTTGTCATTGAGGTTATTAGATGGCTGTGAGCATCATCAAATACTCATCACTAATCTCCGTGCTCACGTTTCCTATCCGGTAAAAAGCCAGTAAGGATCTTCTCCATGGGTGTATCCAACGGGTCCTGGTGGAAAAGTCATAGACAAGCTCAGAGCACCCATGTTTGTTGCTTGTGAGCCTGCAGATCTCAATCAATGCATCCTTGAAGCGACCGTTGCAACTAAGTAAACGAGGTTTTTAGCCGCGTCATGAGACATCCAGGGATATCAAATCGGACATATCTATCATACTTGCTTTTTTTTCTTGTCGTCATATCTCCTAGAGACGGATCAAGGTTACACAATTCTAATCATACTTTGATTCGATATGCATGCAAAAGCGCAGTCTCATTGACAATACTACTAAGTTCCATCCCAACTAACCCAGAACGCCTACCCGCCAACGCATATAGCAGTGGACTTTTACAATATCTAGATACACTGCTCCCCTGTCACAACTAACATTTCTCTATCGAGACAAGCTTCTCTCATTGTACTGGAATTCCATAGATGCATATAACACCCCTCTCACATATCCTTGGATCGCATCTTCTTGAGACGCGCCGCACCCTCAAACAGTCCTCGATCAACCGCAGCAGCAACGGTTAGAGTTCCACCCACAATGGCGCAGAGTCCGGCCAGGAAACCGCTGAAAGTCTTGGCCTTTTCCTCACGGTTGACGACCTTCATGGGAGAGATATCCTAGGACAAGTGTTAGTTATGAGGACTATCAGAACTTGCGCTGCAGGTGTGTACTTACGTAGGAGAAGAATACGCCAGGAATACCACCACTGGTATGCTGGCGCTCCGCGTGACCTTCAGCAGCATCGTTACCACCAGCCAGACTTCTCTTGTGGCTAGTGACAGAGTACTGGTGAGTCTCAACACTGCCATCCTCAGAGTAACCGTAGGCTCCGAGACCAGCGTTGTCATCCTGTAAAAGCCCACCGATCTTGATGCCCTTGTTGTCCCAGCCGAGAGGGAGGTAGGAGGTGGGTACAATCTTGACAAAGTACATAAAGTTGAAGTTGGGGTCATGGATTTCCTGATGGGTGTTGTCGAGAGGGTTCTGGTGGTGGTTGGTCCAGAGAGTGTTCTTGGCACCGACCTTGCGGGCAATGTTGTCGGGAAGCTGGGGACCGAAGCGTAGAGAGTGAACGGTGTGAGAGAAGTCGTGCGACTTGCCCTTGGGAACGTCCCAGTAGTTCTTAAGGTCGTGAACGTGCATATTGCCGCTACTGAAGCTTCGTCCGGGAGCGAAGTGGAAGTTGCCAATGACCTTGTTCACGCGTAGACCACCCTCAATGCGACAACCCTCCTCGCGCTGCGCATCCAGCTTCTCGGAATAGTGCTCACGCTCGCACTGCTCAACGCCCTCGCCACGGCCAAAGGCCCACGAGGACTGGGCGTAGGCTTCACGGACTTCGTCGCAGGTCTGACAGCAGCCGGGCTTTCGGCCGTTGGCTGGGGGGTCGGCGCCGTAGCAGCCACCGCAGTAGGAGGGATCAAGATGGTCGGCAGTGTCGTCGTGGAGGGCAAGGGACTTGGAGTCGATAACGCCGCCGCCTTGGGACTGGGGCTGGAGACGAACTTTGTTGACACCGTGCATGACGCCGTGTTGCTGTTCGCCAGAGACATCCATGACATCTAGAGTCAGGAGCTCACAGGGCATCCTGGGGAATGTGATGTTAAGGTGAATCTCCATGCGCTCTCCTGTAACACAGACAATATCAGTATCTGATTAGAGAAGAAAGCGTGGCTCTTTTCTAATCAAGAGCAAGTTTCTCATACCTCTTCCCTTATCCACAATCAACTCAGGATGTATTTCAATCCGGCGATACTCCGCCCATTCGCCCCATGCCAAGAAGATGACAACCAGAAGCGATACAATGGTGACGATACCACCACTTGTCGTTCGAATACGCGCCTCATCGACCGTCTTGGTAAAGGCATCAAGCCTCGTGAATCTCGATTTCGGAGGCATTGTAATTTATTTGCGACAAGGAAAAAGCCAGTTGTAAGTCGAGTGTAGTCGCGGCGCCAATCAAAAAAGGAGAGGGTTGTTGCGAGAAGCAGCAATGAGGAACGCGAAAGGAAGATATCAGCTGAAAAGGAGAGACAGCATTTGTCGAGATTATCTTGATAGTTTCAGATCTGCACCTGGCACTCAAGAATCCGAACGAAAAAAGAAAACCAAGCAAATGAGAGAATAGAAGTTGTTGTGACAATAAGTCAACTTAACTTAACTTAGTAGAGGCCACCTTTTTCCATCTGCGGCCGCGGCTGACGTCCAGTTCTCAAACCGTAGCTCCGGGGCGGGTTGCAGGGTCTCGTCCCCTCTATCTCTTCGCGCTAAACCAGGAAAGGTTTGATTAGGAGCAAGTAAAGTTCGGGACAAAGAATACGTACAGATGATCGATTCCTATTGGTTATACTGTTCATGTCTCCACCAGAAGCTCTTTGCTCATCAGCCTAACCTTGGTTTATTGGCAAGGCTGAGAAATTCTGGCTTTCTACCGTACATACAACAGGCCTCAACGATCTATTGCGCCTGGGACATTTTCTTCCTCTTCACAATCTATCTACAAGAGTTGCTCTTAGTCAGTCTTTTAGAGTCGTCTACTTACCTCACATATTCAATTCTCAATTTTTTGCGATTAGATAGTCCTCACCTTCTATCTCCCAAACCCTCTCTTCCCTCAAGTCAACATGTCGACAAGGCCACCCTCCCGCGTCGTCTTCGTGGGCAACATTCCCTATGGTATATATATCAGATCGCTTAATCCAGTCAATACCACGCGCATATTCTCTAACATCACCTCAGGCCTCACCGAGGAGCAAATCACAGACATCTTCAGCAGCGCCGGCAAGGTCGAACGCTTCCGCCTTGTGTATGATTCCGAGACTGGACGACCCAAGGGATTTGGTTTTGCAGACTATCCTGACACAGGTATGAAGCACACGTTCAATCAATAAACCCTCATCTCTAACCTATTCATTTAGACTCTGCTTCCTCCGCTGTGCGCAACCTGAACGATTATGAGATCATGGGCCGAAAGCTTCGCGTCGATTTTAGTAACGAGCAAAAGAGTAGCGATGACGATAAGGACCAAGGCAACTCTGGATATAACCCGCAAGTCTCCAACGGCGCGGTCCCCAGCTACAGTGCTCAGCCCAGCACACTCCCTCCTCTACCCGCTGGAAAGGAGCTTCCACACGGCGTCTCCTGCACCGACGCCATCTCGCGAACCCTCGAAACCCTCCCACCTCCTCAGCTTCTCGACATTCTCTCCCAGATGAAAACTCTCGCGACCACCGAACCCCAGCGAGCTACCGAGCTTCTTCAACAAGCGCCTCAACTGGCATACGCCGTGTTCCAGGCTCTTCTCCTTATGGGTCTCGTGTCCCCTGAAGCGATCCAGTCCGTCCTTGAGCCTGGTGCTCCTCCACCAGCTGCCTTCCCTTCCGCCCCGATGCCCAACTTTCCTGGAACCGGCAACGCTCCCAGTTTCCCTGGTGTCAGCAACACGCCTCCTGTTGCCGCCGTGCCATATCAAGCACCTCCCCAGCCCTACGCTGCCCCTCCTGTCGCTGCTCCTGCACCAGCTCCTCAGAATCCTGAGGATTTACTACAAGCAGTCATGGCCCTTCCTCAGGCCCAGATTGATCTGCTCCCCGAGGCAGAGAGGCAACAGATTCTAGCTCTTCGGGCTCAATTTGCTGGTCAACGGAGGTAGATTTGCGTGCTAAAGGACATATTGCATACCGTCTCTCCAACAATATCTGGGAACTTTAAAAGTTGAGAAATAGGCCAGATGGGCTCTTCATCGCCTGGCTACGGTCGGCATTGGGTGTATCAGGCGTTAAGGAGTAGATTAGTCGCGAATTCACTATTATGGGAAAAGGCACTTCCCGGGTTGGATCACGGACGAATTGCCAGAAGAAATGTTATGTCTGTCACTCATTATGTGATAACTCGTGTTTAAGAAAATATTACTAGAATATAGCGGGAAGTAACTAGGAACTTTGACATATAATCGCCTTTAATAAAATACCCAAGCTGCCAGACCTTCTAAATGTAATTATGCAATTTTGTGTGAATAATTCGAACCAGAAACACCACGATAAGCATAAACCCCCAACATCCTGAATCCGTCTACTGGCGCGGGGTATATGTGTTCTGTAATACGATTAAAAAGAGACCGAATAAACCAACTGATTCCCAATACAAGTTTTGAAGCCCCTAGACCAACACCAACAACACAAAGAAAATGAAGTGGATTGACGAGTCTGCTGTATGCCTCGCCAACCACGTTGTCATGTAGCGCAACAGAGCACTTGGTTCTGTACCTTATCATTAATCCCCCTTAAACAATGTTGTATACCCTCTTGGCAATCATGTAGCACCCCAGGCCAAAGAAGATCAGACCACCGGTGATCCAGAAGAACCAGGTAAGATCTCCTTCGTACTCTTGACCTGGGACCCATACGTTCATACCCCACAAACCAGTGATGATGTTCATAGGTAGGACGATCGTACCGAGAACTGTGAGCTTGCCAAGAACATCAGCTGTTTGCTCTTGTCGTTCGTTCATCCGGATGTTGATCTGCGCAAGGTAGTTGGCGTGAGAGCGAGCAAGTATCCTATGCGTGTTAGCGAAACCCTTCACCAAAGCACAACCGGGGAGCCTACTTTTCATAGTGACCAAGGTTGGAAGTCATAGTGATGATATGATCCTGGATATCACCAAGATAAAGACCAATTTCAGACCGTGGTGCAACCTCCCATCGCTCGTTGCAACGCTTGGCAAATCCCTTTATAACGTCTGCCTTATTACCCAGTAGTCGGTACAGACTCATCACCCGCTTTCTGCAATCTCCTACTCGTCGAAGCATATCAGTATTTGGATCGGAGTTTGCGTCTTCAGCATGCAGCCTCAAAATGGCATCGTCAATCTCGTCAACTTCATCCTCAATATTCTGTATCAAAGGCAAGAACACGTCGGTAATATCATCGATAATAGCATACGAGATCCAGTCCGAGGAAAGTATAAGGTAATCCCTCAGTTGGCGAATTCGGCGACGGACATTGGCGGGATGGGGAGTCTTTGAGAAGTGGAAACTCAGGACACCCTCGCGGAAGACGACAACGTACATATCCACAGGTTCAAGAAAGTTCTCGCTGTTGTTGTCTTGATCGAATGATCGATAGTTGACAAAGTAATAATGTCGGAACAGCTCGACCTTCTCGCGAGCCTCCTGCAGCATGATGTCCTCTGCAGTAAGCGGGTGAATGCCGAAGGCTTTGGACAAAACTTTCATCTCGGGCTCGGTTGGGCAGAGGACATCAAGCCACCAAACTGGCCGCTCACCGTACTTAATGATCTTCTCCTTTGACTCCCCAGATGTGTTTTGGGATATATATGCGCTTTCGTCCGCGGACTTTCGACCAGTGGGAGTAGCCTGTTCTGACCCACTTCTCGAAGTTACATGTGCCAGCACCTCCTTGAGGGGAGATGTTGTTCCTTCGCGCCGGTCATGGGCATCATGAACAGTTGACATTGACGGCTGACGTGTATGAACCTTGGAATTTCCCTCGGTGGCGGTACTCTGATTGCGGAGCTTTGTAGGTAGAGACATAGGGTCCATGTCGTCTTCATCAGACTCATCGTCGGAGAGGACCCGAGGGTCTGGAATAAAAAGCTCCCGAAATCCACCACCTGGCTGAACCAACTCAGAAATGGTCTGACTA
This sequence comes from Fusarium abutilonis, assembly GCA_021655885.1. Classification (NCBI taxonomy): domain Eukaryota; kingdom Fungi; phylum Ascomycota; class Sordariomycetes; order Hypocreales; family Nectriaceae; genus Fusarium; species Fusarium abutilonis. Next base: position 32,918 of record JAJJWN010000045.1, read on the forward strand.
TGAATTGTGCTTTGAAACTCTTCGTTGAAATAGGTAAATCGGTAGGGGGACTCCTCGTCCACCTCGTAATATCCCTTACGTACTGGACGTAGGCGACCATTAATGAGTTGCGGCTCGGTGATTCTCTTGACTCGACGCTCTTCGGTCCGGTCCTCCTTCTCCATATGACTCCACTCTTCCAATGCGGACAAGTCAGGCCATTGACCTCGGCGACGGCGTGTTCTATATTGGCGAGGCTCTTGAGCCTGTGACTGGGTTTCATCGTCGCCGAGCTCAGACATGCCAGGAGCAGGGAAGCAAACGTCCTGCTCGGCTTCGACAACCATCCTTCGGCCAATATCAGGTCGGCCATCCCTCATGTCATCAATATCAGAAAGGTCGTCAATTTCACCCATCAAATGATGTGGAGAGTCGCTACGAGATGCACCAAGGCCGTCCCGTATCATAACATCCCCCAAACTCAGTTCTATGCGATCGGCGGTGCCAAAAGTGGGCGAGCCCGGCATTGAAGGAGGAGCGTTGACATCGTAGTTATCTCTTTGGCCGGAGGAAGTTCCCAGACGCGTGGTGGAAGACTTATTGGAGGCCCGGCGGCTTCTGCTTCGGTTAGATCTTCCATCACTTGCACCGTAGCCAGAAGTTACCGACTCGCCGAGGAGAGGTGCGGTTTCAGTCAATGGCGTGTGTACCGGATCCTCTTCCTCAGCAGAAATCGCTGGGATCGATCGCAGGCGGTTGCCAGATGAACCCGTAAAGGGTGAAACAGGAATACCACCAGGAACTGGGGCGGTTGAGGTTCGCCTGGGACGTAGAGGCTGATGATCTCTGAAGAATTTGGTTAGGTGATTGTGATTTGTTTTTCCAAAACAACAAAGCTCACCGATGATCTAATAGCGTTTCGCTGTCAATGCTAGTGCCACTCAAATTGGCTCTGGGAAGATTGAAGAAGCCCTCTCCAGTTGCCTCTCGGGCCTCATCGTGCTCGTCATCGTCCAATGCCGCAAAGCTCTTTCTGCGCGTTCGCTTCTTTCTTCCGCCGCGATGTCCCTTTCTCTTTCTTGCCTTGGATGCGTTGGAGGTATTAGAGGACTCGGGAGCCTGAGGCTGGTTTGGATTCAGAGTAGGACGAGGGATTGATGCCGATTTATTGGGACTGCCCAGACCAGCGAACGGATTGCTGGACATTATGGCGACCACCGTTAATTACGATATTAAGGTTGATGACAATGAAAGCGTGAAGAGGGAAAAGGTAACTGTCAAGAAGAGAGGAAAAGTTGAGTGCCTGGCCTGCAACTGTAGATGAAGCGGTAATGATGTCAGCTACTACTGTACCTTGCCTATCCAAAATGGATGTTGACAGGGATTGATTGGCCTACCGAAATAGCGTGAGGTGAGTTTCCACTAACGGGCAAGCAAGGGTCATTCATCAGATTACCTACCTATGTTAGATACTTAGATGACTCTTTTTTGAGATCTCATCAGAATATCGTACAGTAGTACACTTGGATAAACTCTTGCAATCATCAAGATAAATACGAGCAAATACCCGAAAGTATTTGACCACGTGACGAGTTGCCAAAGCTACTGCGCCTCCATTACAGTGAGTGTCACTAGTTCCATCCGAGTTCAGCTCCAGAGCTATCAGTACATAACTCCTATCAATCTTTATTTTAGACTTACGGGTAAGCTTGATTTGTGGCATTGGTCGTGACTTTTTTATCAAAGACTGGGCAGCCATTTGATACGAAGGTATGATGGGAACGACCAAGGACGAATGGTTAGTCGGTCTTTAGGCCTTTTAAGTATCCGAGCTATGGCCACATGGATGTTTGTTTTACGTAGGTATACAATAGGGTCAGTCTCAAGGAAGGTTTTTGCAATGCATGTAATGGCCTCGTATAGTTATGTAAATAGAGGTTACGGGCTCGGGCACTAATTGATTAGGGTTTAGATTATCAAGTCAGTTTGTGATATCAAGTTAAAATCCCCGTCTGTGACTCAGGGGACAGTGCGTCGGTCCATAAAACTGGGTGCTAAATATTTATGCCATAATCGCCGCTGGCGGCCGCTGAGTTTGTCTCTGTGTTTAGAGGCGTTCCATCTCTGCAAGGGTATCGAGATTCAACATCGCCTTTGGAATGACTAAAGATAGCACCTCCAGCGACTGGTCATTCACCTGGTTCTGAATTTTAGAAAGAACTGAGAACAGAGCCTGTTTGATAAAACAAAACCTGAGTATGTGTTGACCCCCACTTACAGAAGATATACACTAGCGCCAAGGCCCCAGCATAGTATTATTCTTTAGTCTTAACACTCCTCCAGTTGTCATCCATCGGCTGAGGCGCGGTGGCAGAGTGGTCTAATGCGATAGACTAGAAATCTATTCTCTTCGGAGGCGTCTGTTCGAATCAGGCCCGCGTCGACTGGACAGCAGTCGGACTCTTCAAGAGTCCTGGTCATCTTTTTTTGCATGGCTGGGTACATGTCTCATAGAGGCCGATGTACACTCTAGTAGGGGAAAGAAAAGATATAATTGACCTGCTAAATACTACTTCCTGTTTGTTAGGTAGACACCTAGTTACTTACTACGTTAGGTAATTTTATTAAGGATTTACTAAATTCTTAGAGGTTAATTCAATAGGTAAAAAGTTAGATAATCTGTTGGGATATTATAGCAAACTCTTGTATAAACGCCAGGTCTAATTTTCAAAATATCATCCAACACTAATCTATATAGGGTATTAACAGCTACCTCATCATCCTAATCCATCTGTAATTCTGGCTTCAGGCAACCTCAGTAATAGGAACGACTACCCGCGAAAGTCCCACAGCTTGACAAGCAGACTATCGGGCTCCGCCTCAGCGCCCTCGCCAGGCATAAAAATCTTTTTGGGAATTTGATGTTCAATAGCGGGTGCCTTCGTGACATCCTTTGGCAGTTCGGCCTCGAGAAGCTAAAAGACTATTAGAAGACGAATTACGTCGTGTGTGGGAAAACTTACAGAGGCATATGAATGATCGAGAAAGTCTTCCATGTTGTACGACTGCTTGGTGAACTGCTCTGAAATGATCAGGCAAACGGTAGCCACATTGGGGTGGTAGTGCGACTGAAGCTGCACAAGTTCCCAAAGACTACTGTCGAGTGCTTGCGTGTCCATGGGATCCTTCTCGTCCGGGAGGAAAGGGTCCTCAACACCGTGCTCTTCTATGTGCTTCTTCATCTCAGGATCATGAGTCTCTCGGTGGATCATGAACGTGCAGGTCGGGTGACGCTTGAACAAGTTGTAGATGAAGGGGACCACAACGACAATGGCTCCAGGGGGCGCATTCAGTGCAAGGCGAGCAAGACGCTTGATGAAGCTTGCCACCATGGCTGCAGGAAGATGTGAAGACGCAAGGAAGGTGTCCAGGAGACGAAAGAAGTAAGATCGGTTCTTTGAGTGAAGAATGGAGGGGTCAATGAGGGAGTAGAGCTTGGAGTAGAACGAGGGGTAATCCAAGTTTCTCTCCGAGATCAAGTAAAAGACACCAGAGAGTGCAAGGAGGGACGTGGAACCTCCCACATTGTAGCAATTTGTCAAAAAGTCAGAAAGTAGCTCGGGCTTTGTGAACCAGGGAGCAACCACATTCGAGATGGCCTTGAGTATCTTCTTTCGCTGCGTGTTTGTTTGGACGAGGGTCATCAGAGCAAGCCATGCCTCCTGACCTTGCTTCTTGTGCTGATTGATGTTGCGGAGAGGATGTGTCGCTTTCTTGGGCTTGGGGACATAAAAGTCCTCGAGTTGATCAGCCGACTCTGGAACGCCATCGAGAGCTGACAAGAGCGCGAAGCTTCGGTCAAAGAGTTCTGGTGAAACGTGACCTTCTGACTGCTTCTTTATGACATGCCTGTGAATATGTTAGTTGAGGGTTTCCAGAATGAATACCAATGCCACTTACTTGACCGCGTTAAACGTATAGTAACGAATGTCATCGTACTGCTCCACAAAGTCCTCAACATAGGCCTTCATGACATCTTTATTGTCGCTTTCGAATAGCGATGCCACGATCTCACGCAGAAAAGCCTGAGGAAAGGTGTACTCGTCCTTGTCATATAAAAACTCGCCCTCAGCCTTGAGTGTCCTCATACATAAGGTCAACGCCATACACGCCAACTCCTCATCTTCCAGAAAAGCGAGCAGGGTCTTCTTAGTTTCTCCAAACTGCTCCTTAAGCCACCCCACAACAAGGCGGTCTTTCTCAGACAACGTCTTCTTGGCGATCAGAGAACCTTGGGCAAGTAATCGTATAAAGATTCGGGACAGAGCAACTGCAGCGAGCACGCTCTTTTCCTCGCCATCTTTGAAATCATTTGCAGTACGGAGCAGAATGGGGATATCGTTGAGGTTCTTCCTTGATGACAAGATACCCTCCTCCATCAAAAGAATTTCGGTGCTGGGATCCTGGAATTCATTATCAGATTTCTTGCCCTTAAGCCGCGCAGCAGAAGCGGATTTGGGCATTTTTGCGTGAAGAGTTGTTAATCCTTCAGAATTAAAAAAAAAAGTTATGTGAAAGAGTTGAGTTTGTTTGAATCGTATTGTTCGTTAACAGAATCTTTCAAGCGTAGCAACACCATGAGAAATCTTAGGATTGTATTACCCTAAAAGGAAACAGACCTTTGAAAATTTAACCAATGGAAAACAACGACTCAGCGCCCCGGTAAAATCCCGGCGACCCAGATCTCCTCCGATCAATGTTGCAGGTCACGTGTTTCAGATTGTTGCCGAGCTAGCGCGATAAAACCTCAACCTCACTTCCAGCTCTCCGATCAACGACAAGCCCCCGATACTCCCATCACGAACCATCTCACAATGGCGTCACGCTTGGCACGAAGCGCCGTCGGTACGTTGAGAAACCTGGAATTCCTCGATCTGGAGCCAATTCGATCCCAATTGGCGTCACCCTGTGCCTTTCCACTGACTAAGACTCCCTATACGTAGGCGCTCCCCTCCTCCGACCCGTCCTCGCCCGCCGAGCTGCCCCTGCCGTCTCCGTTGCCGCCGCACGATACAACAGCAATGTTCCCACCGAGGACCCCAAGAAGAAGGCCCAGAGCATCATCGATGCTCTCCCCGGAAACAGCCTTCTGAGCAAGAGCGCCATCCTGAGCTCTGCTGCCGCTCTCTCCATCTACGGCATTTCCAGCGAGTACTACGTCATGAACGAGGAGACCATCATCGCCATCTCCCTTCTTTCCGTCTGGACTGGTCTGATCAAGTACGGTGGCCCTGCCTACAAGGAGTGGGCTGAGGCGCAGAACAACAAGATCAAGAACATCCTCAACAGCGCACGCGCCGACCACACCGAGGCTGTCAAGGGCCGTATCGAGGACGTCAAGCAGATGGGCAGTGTTGTCGAGATCACCAAGAACCTGTTTGAGGTTTCCAAGGTAATTCCGACGGATGCGGATGCGGATGCGGATGAGGACAATGGCTGATTATGGTTGTGTTTGTGTAGGAGACCGCCAAGCTCGAGGCTGAGGCTTTCGAGCTCGAGCAAAAGACCGCCCTGGCTGCCGAGGCCAAGTCCGTCCTCGACTCTTGGGTCCGATACGAGGGCCAGGTCAAGCAGCGACAGCAGAAGGAGCTTGCTCAGTCCGTCATCGCCAAGGTTCAGAAGGAGCTTGAGAACCCCAAGGTTCTCCAGCAGATCCTCCAGCAGAGCGTTGCCGATATCGAGAGTGCGTGCCCCCGAGTCACTTTAACCATTGACATTACTAACACAGCCCTCTAGAGATCGTTGCTTCCAAGGCTCAATAAATATTTCCCCGCTGCTGGAGTCTCGATCGCTGGATTCAACGGTTTCCCTTTGTACCCCTTATGTGTCATAACAACACCTGTGCATTAGCCGAATCAATCAAGTCCCTGGTTCTTTCACTGTCGGAAAGATGTTGCTCGTGATATTCTTGGGTCGATTGTGTTCAATTGGGGTTTTCGGAGCTGTAAATTGCTCGTCGGAAAAGGTCGGGATCTCCGATATCGCCTAGTTCCGACGTTGCAAAAATACTAAACAACCAAGTCAACGCTACAATTCCGTTTTTCTGATGCTTCTGTGAAAATGCTACGTTCGGCGATCTCATATCAATTCACAACATATGGAAGGCTTTGCCTGTCGACTGTTACGCGCGACTATTCTCGCACACTCGACCGTTTCTCGGCACCCGGTGGACAAAACCAGCGATAGCTCTTTTGAATATGTATTTGGTATGGAATTGTCGTGCATCTCTGCATAAGCAATCATACATCCTGAAAGACGAGCAACCGCCAACGCCAAGCCCAAGGGCATCTGCTCCATGGTTTCAAGATCCATTGCCTAGGAAAACCTCCGTTGGTAGAACCAGTAGAAAATAAACGTAAGGATTGCAGAGAATGAAACTTGGAAGGTACACCAAGCATCATTGTGTTCGAGGCCTAAGTTTAAATCGTTCCTTCGATGAGACTACTTGCATCTGTCATCCAACCTGAACAACCCCCCGCCCGAACCTCATAGGCAATTGTGTAAGCATTTATGTAGAAATGCTAGGGGAAAAAATGTGTTATTTATCGACGTGAAAACAAAAAAAAAAACATACTTCTCAAGCAGAAGCGTTAATTAGTATGAACACCAATCATAATTATTAGTAAATTGGTCTCGGCTCTTCCCATTTCTTGACCTCAGGAGTCGTCGCTGAGGGCTCTGGAGACTCTGTCTTAAAGTCGGGGCCGAGTGATACACGACCACTTCGTCGCCGTCTCGCTCCCTCAGCTGCGACAGGGCCAATCCATTCCCAAGCACGGCCGACCTCGCCGCTTCTTCCTTCTCGTTGACTGGTTCGAACGTTGCTGTTTTGTTCAACCACGGCCCGGACGCGCTGCCAGATGCGTTCTCGCTCAGACAAAGAGTGTACAGTGCGTAGAACGTCATCTCTCAAGTTTGGCAAAAACAGCCATGGATCATCAATCCCCTCTTCGCCCAGTTCCTTCTGATTAGCGAGTCTTCCTAGAACTAGGTCAACCAGAGCAGGAATCTGAGCTCTGGTAGCTACATGCTTCCGATATCGGGCGCGCATATAGAAAACGCCAAAAATGGAGGCAATCAAAAGTCCAATTGGGAGTCGATATCTTGCCAAGCTGAGCCAGAGCGATCGTTTGAGCGCGCAGGCGAGCGGAAGGCGAGCGAGAGACGTGGACGATAACCGTCGGTTTGGAAGATCGGAGGAACCGGGCGGTCTGTAGGGTCAATGGTGGATCTGGTTAGTTTATGGTCAGATACAGTTGAAGCAATGATGTTGTCGCCGAGGTATTTGAGGGCGTGTGGGGCAGTTAAACGAGAGATGACTTACAGTGCTGTCTCAGTGGGCTCAACAATCTCAACCTCATCCCTGCGGGTGACCTCGCCAATGGCTGCAGCCCAAAGTTCGTCAAACTCATCCTCGTTGAGTCTTCTGGAACGCTTGCGGCTGACAGTCTCCTTAAGCTCCTGTTCAGCAATGGCAGGCGAGTCCTGCTTTTTACCGTCCTCAGTAACAAGCTCTCCACACTCATATTGAGCTCGGCGCTCCCTGAGCTCTTCAATAGCCTTATCAGCCACAGCCTTTACGCGTCGGGCCTTCTCTCCATCAGGCTCACAAGAAGGTGGAAGCGGGACCATGCCACCAAGAGATAGAGGGTGGAGCTTGAGAATAAAACCAGGCTCGCAGCGGACAGAGAAGTCTTCGTAGCAAAATGCATGCTGAGGGCAGGGTTCGCACTGAGGCTCAACAAATGGCAGAAGAGAATCGGGAACGGGGACCTCTGAGGGCACTAGGGAGTTTGCTGGTCTACCAAGTCCGCAATATCCAACAGCGATCTTCTCTTGCCGGTACCAGGCAAGATATGCTCCCAGGAGGGACATGAAGAGAACAAAAAGGGGCGCCTTGAAGCTGCTCTTTCGAGAAACCTGACCGGCAGGCTTGCGTGGCTCAATCGATGTCTCGCCTCTGCTTGCAGCTTCCTCAAGCTCGAGTTGTTCATTAGGTGTGAACTCCTCGCCAGGCTCGAGAAGGTCTGGAGTAGGCTGGCGATATATGGGAGTTTGAGGCTCCTGTTCCGCGTAATCGTTGGCGTAACCGTCTGTCCGGCGTCTCGACGACGGCCTTGCACTCCTAGTTGATTCCCCTCCAGCTGTGCGGCGACGGTTGGTTGGAGTTTTGGTTGGAGCAGGCGAGCTGCCACTCTGGAACGGATTGTCGTAGGTGAAAACACTTTCGTTATCGGGCAGTATTGTCGCCTCTTCCTCTTCGGGTTCTTGTTTGATTTGCGGTGTGACGGCCCTTCGCGACTGACGAACGGAGCGAGACGCACTATAGTCGTCGTGCTCATCAGCGTGAGAAAGTGCGCGACTGACTGATCGTGTACCGCGCTTGGTAGGGCTCCTAGGCGCAGGGACAGGAGTCGCAAGGATATCATCTTCAGTCTTAATTCGGCTTGATGTCTTGCGTGGTGACTTTGATCGCCTTTTCGTGGTAGAGGGAGGGGGTAGATCATAGTCATCCCAAACACCGTTATCCTCTGCGCTGCCTGCGTTCACGATCCCCATACTGGATCGCTTTGCGCGCGCACGTTGCGCTCGAAGCTTAGGGGCTTGAGCCAAGACATGGTCCTCGACTAACTCAACGAGCTGTGCCTTCTTCGCTGTAGCGGGGTATTCGACGTTATGAGTTACGAGAATGGATCGTAGTCGGGGGATGGTGACGGAGCGCGGGTCGAAGCCCTCCTCGAGATAGTCATCAACGTCGGCCATGATGTTTAGCTTAGCTTGGTGAAGCTCGCGATAAGCGAAATAGGGTTGACAGCATAAACGAGAATGATAAAAAGTGGGATAGATTTGCAGGCCGCAGCTGAGAGACCGCCCACGTTTTGTAGTCTGAGCCTTAAGCTTAGGCCAGATGAGGTCGTCAGGATCAACAAGGAGATGCAGCTAAGCACCTAGCACCTGCAGTATCGCGTCCAAGTGCAGCAGCCGCAAAGAAACCAGTAGCGAGATCTCTTTCAATGAAAAAAGCCACAAATTGTAGCAAAAAATTCGGTCAACAGTTGTGGGTTGATGTGATGGATCGTGAAAAAAGGTCTCGCTGTCGTTTCTATTGATGAGACACCCTTGACGCAATGACACGCTGATAGCGCCGTTGTCTGTGGCAACTCAAATCAAGCTGTTACTTCCCCCTGTCACTTGACCCGCCAAGTGGTTCTGCACCGCCACATTTAAGCCACGACACGCCACACACGTCCCGCGAGTTATCGAATGATGGAGGAATCATTCTTGGCTGAGATATGGAGCTTCAAGTCAAACCTCTTCCTACGCCGTGAGCCGTGATACTTGTCGCGACGCAGTTACTATACTCCTAGCCTGCCAATTGGACTCATCAATAACATGCTGGCTCGAAAATCTGTTTTAGGAAAGCCCGGCTTTGTTTGCCGGAGCTGTATTCGTCAGTGCCAGTCTCAACTACGCCGGGCTTCTACTTCAACCCAAGACAACATTTACGATGTTGTGTGTGTTGGCGGTGGACCAGCAGGCCTAAGCCTACTGACCGCTCTTCGTAAATAATTTGTACTCTTTAAATAACCATATAGCTAACATCCCACCAGGAGCTAACCCTATAACCGCTGGCCTAAGAGTCGCTCTCGTCGAAGCCCAGGACCTCTCCAAAGTTGCCTCATTCTCCCTCCCCTCCACCCAACTCTCCAACCGATGTAGCTCTCTCACGCCTGCATCAGCTCGATATCTCGACAACATTGGCGTATGGCGGCATCTTCAGCGTGAGCGTATTCAGGACTACCAAGAGATGCAGGTATGGGATGGAGTGACCGGGGCTCGCATTGAGTTTGACTGGCCATCCAGTACTACTGTGGACAAGACAATAGCCTATATGGCTGAGAATCTTAATTTGACCTCCGGTCTTCTCAAGAGGCTGAATGAACTTGGCGGCGTTGACATCTTTGACAAGAACAAGGTAGAGAGCATCGACCTTGGCAAGGAAACTGAAGAGCTGAACTTGAGTGAATGGCCGGTTGTTCAGCTCTCGAGCGGTCAATCTCTAGCAGCACGACTCCTTGTCGGTGCGGATGGAGCCAACAGCCCTGTACGTACCTTTGCTGGCATCAACAGCCGGGGTTGGGACTATGGCAGACATGGCGTTGTCGCAACTCTAGAGCTCGAAGGCGAGGGCTGGGGCGGCCAATTCAACAAAATCGCCTACCAGCGATTCTTACCCACAGGTCCCGTCGCAATGCTGCCCATGCCCGGTAACTATGCTACACTGGTCTGGTCAACTACACCCGATAGGGCCGCCCTTATTAAGAGCTTGTCTTCCAAGGACTTTATCGCCATGGTCAACGCTGCCTTCTGTCTCAGCCCGGTCGATATTGGTTTTATGCATAGCCAACAGGACCGCCAAGCGGAGGAGCTATCGTGGCGCTTACAGCACACACCCGTGGATATGGAGACGATTCCTCAGCAGGTTGTCGGCGTACAAGAGGGAAGTATCGCATCTTTCCCCTTGAAGCTGCGCCATGCCGACACTTATACCGGCGAGCGCGTTGCTCTTGTCGGTGATGCGGCGCACACTATTCATCCTTTGGCTGGTCAGGGCTTGAACCAAGGTCAGGGAGATGCCCAGAGTTTGGCCAAGACCATCGAGTATGCTGTTTCCCATGGTCAGGACCTGGGTACTCAGATCTCTCTCGAGTCTTACAACAGCGAGCGCTATGCCGCCAACCACCTCATTCTCAATGTTTGTGACAAACTTCACAAGCTCTACTCTGTCGAAAGTGGCCCTCTGGTGCCGTTGCGCTCGGTTGGTCTCAGGGCTGTCAACGCATTGGGACCTCTCAAGAATTTCTTCATGGAGCAGGCTTCTGGTACTGGTACCAAATTGCTGTAGAACACTACTGTACTCAAACCACATCAACGCACGTATTTTTGCTGTGTATCATTAGATCTGTACATAATCACCGCGGCTAACTAGAGCCAATAAACGAACTAAGATGATTCATTGATATTCAGCAGCACATCACCTGTACATAGCCTCTCGCTCGAGCACACGACGTTTATGGGAGTATTTACCACGTCTCCCTATCAGCTATGATTACAAACAAAAGGAACCCATTCTAATCTTCTTTCTTTTCCACTCTCCTTTACCGATCGACCTCACCTAAAGAGAATATTAGCACATTTTCATATCAGTAATAGAATACCAGGATAACTTACCAAACACCAGATCCATAGTACCGATAACCGCCACAGCATCAGCCAACAAGTGACCCTTGGAGACGTGATCGAAACCACCCAAGTGGGCAAAACCGGGGGCGCGAATGTGGCATCGGTATGGTCGCTCGCTGCCATCAGAGACGACGTACACACCCATCTCGCCCTTGGGGGCCTCAATGGCGGAGTAGGTCTCACCAGGAGGAACGGCGTAACCCTTGGTGTAAAGCAGGAAGTGATGGATGAGGGCCTCCATGTTCTCCTTCATGGCGGCTCGGGGAGGAGGAGATACCTTGTAATCCTCGACACGGATAGGTCCAGCGGGCATCTTGTTCAGGCACTGGTGGATAATGCGGAGGGACTGTCGGAACTCCTCCATTCGGCAGAGGTATCGGTCGTAGCAGTCACCGTTGGTGCCGACAGGAACGTCGAACTCGACCTGGTCGTAGGCGTCGTAGGGCTGGTTCTTGCGGACATCGAAGGGGACACCGGAACCTCGAAGCATGACACCAGTGAAGGAGAGGTTCAGGGCCTCAGCGGCCGGAACAACACCAACACCCCTCAATCGCTCAATCCAGATACGGTTGTCGGTCAACATCTCCTCGGTCTCGTCGATTCGGTCGCCGAATTGGGTAGCCCACTGGTAGATGTCGTCGAGAAGACCGACGGGGATGTCCTGGTGGACACCACCAGGTCGAACGTAGGCGGCGTGAAGACGAGCGCCAGAAACACGCTCATAGAATTCCTAAAGACGTCAATCTTTGTTCCCAGTGAGCTATCCATCATCCACCTACCATGAGCTTCTCACGCTCTTCGAAACCCCACAGGAAAGGCGTCAAAGCACCAACGTCCATGGCGTGAGAAAGGACAGACATTAGATGGTTGAGAATACGGGTGATCTCGCCAAACAGAGTTCGAATCCACTTGGCTCGCTCGGGAACCTCGACGTTGAGTAGCTTCTCGACAGCGAGAGAGAAGCACTGCTCGTTGGTCATCATGGAAACATAGTCGAGTCGGTCAAAGTAGGGAAGAGCTTGGAGATATGTCTTGTACTCGATCAACTTCTCGGTACCTCGGTGCAGCAGACCGACGTGAGGATCGGCTCGGACAATCTCTTCACCATTGAGCTCGAGAATCAGACGCAACACGCCGTGGGCAGCAGGATGTTGAGGACCAAAGTTGACCGTGTAGTGTCGGACCTTGCGGTCCTGGACCGAGTTCTCGCGGGACTTTCGAGTGCCGGGGGCATGGGGCTTCTTCAGGCCGTAGGCATCCTGAGAAGTAGCAAAGTCCTCGTCGACGGGCACGAGTCTAGTAGGAACAGCCTCGATATTGGCGTACTTTCGGTAACAAGTCGTCGAAAAAGGGCGAGCGGCGAGTGTTGATTGCCGCATGCACAGGCTCTTGGCGCCTCGGCTGGCGAGTCGAAGAGAAGCCATTTTTCAAAGAGCAGAGAGGTCGCGGCCGTGAGTGAGACGAGTTGTGAAGAGTCTCCCAAGAGGGCCTCTGGCTCGAGGTCAATGGCTGGTTGATGGAGGTGAATTCGAATTCGCCTTCGTGATAGTGGCCGTCATCTCCTGCGGTCCGGGGACCAGTATTGAAACCTGGGAGCTTTGCTGGTGGTGGGCCGGACTATTGTTCTTGCGGCCAATGAGGGGACTGTGATTACTCGTTGATTTTTGTGCCATTGACGGCTGTTACCAATTGCATCACTCGGCCGAGAGTTGCTCAAGGACAGCAATTGGAACTATTTATATTTTGGCTCTCCAATTACATGTACACCGAGTACTCTGAATATTGTCAAGGACTCAGTTGATCCTATATCTCTTGGTCTTGGTCTTTCTGTTCCTCAAATTTTAGACTTAGTCGTGGAATAATTCCCTTCAAAATCCAAGGCGTCATACATTCCTTATAGTCAGGCCTAAAGTTGAAATTGCCACGACTAGAAAACTGTATCAGTTCCAGTTGAATAATCAATCACTTTACTGACTAGTATTTGAGAAACCCGGAGAAGAACATCTTTGGAGAGTATTTTCACTCACTCCAGAGTCTACTAAAATAGTACCTGCATGTTGTTCCATCAATTCCACTAAAGCTGCACGATGATTAATGTCAGTTTTAATCGCATGGTCAATGTAAGTTGTAAAACCTCACTTTCGTACGTAACGAATACATCCTTACAGTTCGCTTTATTTTTCTTGCTTCACTCAACTCCCCATCGCCCCTATCACGCTACATGTCACTTCTCAGCAGCCCAAATTGCACTTCGTCCAAAATGATTCCATGCTTATCAACAGCTCCTCTCCTGATGCCCTCTTGCACAAACCCAGCCTTGCTCAGCACCCTCTGACTCGCAGTATTGCGTGCATAAGCAGACGCCTCAATCCTGTTTAACTCAGGCCACATCTTAAAGCACCATCTCACAAATACCTTCACAACCTCAGTTGCGTAGCCCTTACCCCATGCCGACTCAGCCAGCCAGTAGCCCACCTCCCACGTACGAAAGTAGACGTCGTCCTTGGGCATGATGCCTATGGTACCGATCATTCGTGGCTCTGGCGACGGGTTCTCGGCTGTGCTAGGCTTAAGAAAGATGCCATTGTGGTACGGGTATGCTGTACCGTCTGGCTTGCAGGCCATGGTGGTGAGAAAGTTCTCAGCGTCGGAGAGTTTATATGGTGATGGGAAGCGGGCACGCATATTGACAGCGATGGCGGTATTGTTGGCTGCTCTAGCCATTGCGGCTGCATCATCAAGGCGGAATCGGCGGATGATGAGTCGATCTGTCTCAAAGAGCTTTGTTCCTGGCGTCTCGCTGGGAGGGAAGGGGGAAGACAGTGTTGTAGGCCCAGCCATTGTGAAGTTTATTCTTTTTTTTTTCAGATGTCTTGGATGATTGGTTGGCAGAACAAGTTTGATGCCAGGTGAAGATGTAAGCTACACGTAACTGAACAGACTCTTGTATACAAGGGCCTTGGGTATAGTGACTTGTGTTCAGTGACTCATGAAATTTCAAAGTTGACTGAGTCATAGCCAAGTGCATTGGGACATCCAGTATCATTATAAAAGCAATACAACTTTCTAGATCACAGTTGCCAAGATCTAGACAATTTATTATATATGAAATAAACCTTCATTGTATTCAAGTCAACTCGTGTCTCAAAACCATCACTAACCTTGATTCTGTCGAAGTCAGATTTCCCCCAATAAATTTCTCAAGCCCGTTAAGCATTCATCAATTTAAATTGAATTAATAATATCTATTACATCAAGCATACAATATACTATGCACTGATAATCCCTCCAAGCAAGACAAACAACGGCTATGGGGATCAGCCCCAACCAACATAGCAACCCGAGTTAGATAGCTAATCATTGGCTTTATCAACCAGTCTATTCTCCAGAAACCGTACATAGTAGGGTTGTACCCGCCAACTGGGTATCCCTCTTTCTCTTCTCTTTCTCTTTCCATTTGTCAATCCACTCCAAATATTGGTTTCCTACCGGTGCCCGTAAACAAAAAATGCAAAATCTATATCTCTTCTTCTTCTTCTCCCTCGCTGCCGAGCCGCAGGAGCATTAAGGTATACATCTTTGACCTAGTGGCCATTGTTGCTGCAACGCCTCAACCAGAAAATCAAATGATGTAGGCCGTCAGGACCCAAATGGGAATTAAGAAAAGACTATATGCCTCCCAGTCCCCGTGTAGGGAAGAAAAAAACGCCATTCGAAAGTAAACACTAACGACTAAGAACTTTTAATGAACCCCTCGCCATGCTCCGAAAGATGCAACGAATGACAGACCGCTGTGTGTTGACAAACAGTACTTTTGTTAAGGAAAAGGGAATGAGTGACCAGTAGTAGGTCAACTTGTTTTGAGACAAAGGAAAAATGTGGTTGTAGCCGTAATTTGAAAAGCAAAACTGGAGAGAACCCTCAGGTCCCTGCCAACAATTGGAGAGTGACTATGCTTTCTGAGTAATGTTGACTCCTGGGTTGACGAGCGCTCTGAAGGCGATATCGCTAAGTCGTCGTACCACGTTGGTTGTCCCGCCTGTAAGCTGTGACTCGTCGCGGATGAACTTGGAAGCAACTGCAAGTCTATTTTGGGGATCGCTTTCGTCGTTGTGCTGAGGAACAGCGTTGTTATGTCCAGGATCGAAATGAGGCGCCAGTTCTCGAACGACAGCAATCGAGTAGAGCACATCACGGTTCTCGCGGCCATCCAGCAGGTAACGCATTCTGGTCAGAACATCCTCTCTCGCTTTGACGGCAGGTTGCATATTTGGGTTCTCGCGTGTACGCACGAACTCGGCGAGGCTATACCAGAAATCGAACTGACGGGTCCGAGAAGGGTCGGCGTCTTGCATAGGTGGGCAGAGCGGATTCGACGGTAAATAATCTCCGCACAAAAGGGCTTCGACAACTCGGACGCGATTTTGTGCCTCTTTCGCATCGCCTTCTCGGGGTAACGCCATGGTACCAACAGCAGGAGCTGCAGCAGGGGGTTCGTATGCTGCTCGTGCAAGCTCCCACACGATACGAGTCTCGAGGATGCCCGAGTAAGCCATTTGGGCATGATCGTTTGCCTGCACAGCCTCCAGAGTCTTAAGAAAGGATGACAGCAAGTCAACTAAACGCTGATTTCGGGGAAAGGATATCTTTCCATTCTCCGTAAAATAGTACCACCCGGTTTCAAAGAAGGCGCTGAGTCCCGGCGCATACATTTCATGATAAGCTTTGGTGACCTCGTTGAAGACTTCCTCTGTCTGAGGATTGTTCTGGGCCGGGGGAACGGGGCCCAGAGAGTCGATAATCTCATCGATCTTCATTTTGTTGGCTGTCAAAAACATGCGTAAGCAGATGTTCTCAACAGCAGCGCAGCAAACGACGAACGAGGGCAAAATCAATAGTAGGGGGCGCCACCTCTCGGATTTATGTTGTTCTCAATCAGAGGCCTTTGATCAGCCGCTCTTGAGCTCTCTGGGTTTGAAGGTAAGGAGAATCCTTGTAGCGCTGGGTCGATTG
The DNA here is from genome assembly GCA_021655885.1 of Fusarium abutilonis. Lineage (NCBI taxonomy): Eukaryota > Fungi > Ascomycota > Sordariomycetes > Hypocreales > Nectriaceae > Fusarium > Fusarium abutilonis. Next base: position 49,214 of record JAJJWN010000045.1, read on the forward strand.
CAGAAGGATATTCGTATGCTCCCGACTCGGATTTGACGGGAGGAGAGGCAATGGTGGAAAGGCTTGAGTCGTAGCTAAGCGACGTGACAGAAGGGTTAGGGCTGGCCGTGGTCGCGTGAGCTGTTGCGTACGAGCTTGGGAGCATCGACGGCTGACTGCCGTATGAATTGGTAGGTCGAGCGGTGAGAGCTGGATTCGAAGCGATCGACGACTGAACGGATGAGGGGACAGAGCTTGGGACAGTGGGAGGAGTGCGTTGGCTCGTTGGGGCAGGTTGAATGTTTGAAGAAGATTGGCCACCCGCTTGCTGTCGGAAAATAGGATCGTATCCGAGACACTCGCGCTTGGATTTCTTACAATTGTTGCAAGTTGGGTGTGTCTCGTCGCACTGGAAGATGTTAGAGCTGTGTGTTGGGCGGGGTGATAGCTCCACCAGAAATAGAGAGGGGGGCCTATGCAGCTGGCTGAGAGGTGCACATCGCACACGACCAATAGCAAGCTTCGCAGAGCTTCCAGAAACTTGAGAAACCTAGTGCAGACTTTTCGTATGTGAACAAGTCGCCAGGTACTCAGATTATTTCGCTGGAATGCCTGGTGAGCTTTGACGCTGGATATCGCAGACACAGGGAGGAATTACGTGGGAAAGCATGGACCGCGGACGCTACGGAATATGAGTCTCGCTCGCTTCGCTGTAGCTCCATGGCAAACGAGCAAATCTGCACAAAGCCGCAAATAATGCAACCGTATGGATTCGTGCGGCCCAAGTCGGCTCGCCAGCCTTGTCCTGTATTTGCAGCCGTCTTCCTCTCCAAGCTAACCTCTCGTGATATTGCGTCCCGTCATGTGTGCTGAAGCCCAGAGCTGCATAGGAGGATATGAGTACGAAATCACGGCTTACCTTGATTCGACGCTTCCTGCAAGTCAGACAACCTGTCTTTGTCCGACGCTTAATCTCCTACAGCTACAGTCAGCTTTTCGTCTTTGCCATACCTTGTGTCAGACAGTGCCTGTTGGAACAAGTCCTAGTTCAAGCTTTCAACACACCTTCTTGGGTCCCCTGTGGCCTAGAAGCCGCGGATCATGAGGGAGGGCGTATCGCCCCATTGGATCAGCGAGACCGTATCCTGCAGCCATGGGCATGCTTTGATGTCCATAGTATGGCAAACCACCGGGCACAGGCGCCATAGGCATATTCATCGGCATGCCTTGAGGGTTCGTCACAGGAGGTCCATGTTGAGAAACAGGATCGATCGTCCGCATACTCGGCAATGACATGACGCTGCTGCCAACGGGCATGGGATTGGGTCGGTAGGCTTCGGTCGGCTGACTCGTCACTGCGGGATAGGAGCCATACTGCGCGTTCGAGGACGCGTAAGGCGTCGAGGATCCTGGATAGCTCACAGGATGACCATGAGGTAGTCCTGGATGCTGGTTGGACATTTCCGGATTGGAGGTGGGTGTTGAGACAGCCTCGGAGGCCCTGCTGTCGCCGTTCTGCTGGGGAACCGCAGGCGGAGCGGCAGGAGCAGCAGGAGCCGAGGCCGGCGTGGGAGTCGGTGCGGAAGAGGAAGAGACGGCGGGGGGTTCTGAGTTGGCGTGCGCGGGTGCGGAGGCGGGAACCGTAGCGGTAGTCGAAGCGGTCGAGCTGTCCCCAGCTTTGAACGGAGCCGAAGCGATCGAGGTAATAGGCGGTAATGTCGTGTCGGCAGCAGCTGTGTTGGCAGATCCAATGTTCGGGGCGGAAGCTAGAGGAGCGGTGGCAGATGCGACAATGGGAGCTAGAGAAGGAGACGTCGAGGTCGGAGCAGAAACTGGAGGATTATTGGGAGAGTCGCTCTGACTCTGCCCATGGTCGTCTTGAGCCATGTTGTTTTTTAATTAGAAAATTTTATGGAGCCTCAAAGCAAAGTCAGGAAGAACGGAGAGGTGACCAGGGGGACGCGACCCTGGGTCACGGAGACAGACGTGGTGCTGGGCAAAAGAGCAACCAGGGCGTGGCAGGGGGAGAAAAAGGCGTGCAAGAGGGGCAGTCAAGGACCAGGGGCCGCGGCACGATGCGACTATGCGACTGTCACTGAGAGCGAGGCAAAAGTCGCGATGGCGGACTGGCTGGGCCAAGGCTGGCAACAGGTGACGCGCTGGAGGAAGAGCGGCTGCAGAATGAAGATCAAGATGTCCAGGGGTCCAGCGATAGCGAGAAGCGGGAGCGCAAGCGAGGCTAGAGGCTGAGAGAACGGGGAATAGGGTCGAGTCGCTATCACTATCGTAGTCGAGCATTGAGTCCACGCTGCGCTGCGCTTGTTGAGGTCACTGCATGTACAGTACAGCGCTGGATGAACCCCCTGCCCGGTTGCCGCGTGGTAGTGGTGGTGGTGGGAGTGGTGACCGTGGTGGTGGTGTTGGTGTTAGCCGTTGGGTCCCCGTAAATTGTTGGCTTATTAGTGGAGACGGGCCGGGCGTTGTAGGCAGATGCCCATACGGGATGATCGATACTCGACAAAACAAGCGCGGCGCAAGCTTCGTCCAGTGAAGAGGAGAAGAATCTGGTAAAGTTATGCAACAGCCGGACGGGTACGTAAACAAAATGGAGGCGAGAGATATGCGCTGCAAATGTTCCGTAATTGGTAGAGACAGAGCCCACTGGCAGGCATGAGACACAATACTACAGTACGGTACGAAAAAGCGGTCGTGGTGAGGTAAGATACTCGAGATGAGAACAAAGCTGGGCTAGTTGATGAGTTGAAGTTTTAGATAACACAATAGATTAACTTAGTACTATAGATACTTTACTTCTTCTAGCCTAAGAAGTCAAATCTATCAGCCGCGCGGAAGAATAGTAGCTCCAGCTAAAGCATCCTTGAGCTGCAAGCAGGTGCATTAGCCGCGATCTCAGCTCCCTCCTGTCTCAAACGACAATCATTGACATCCAGGATTCAGAGCTTCATCTGGATACCTAACTAACATCCATAACTTTCTGAAGCTACCAGTTCTATTCATCTTGCATATACGATCACCATGGATCAACGCGGCTACTACTCTTTAACGAGATCTCCTCTTTTTCTTTTTCTTTTCTTTTTCTTCTCCTTAATTCCTCGCTTGGCTAGATCCACCGGTTCTGGAAGCAATCTGGAAGCTCCCCAAATTCTGTGGATTATCTGACCTTGTTCATGAGGCGTACCATTGCGGATATAGCATGGATGGTAAAGCAGTCTTGGCGGAGCATACTGACGTCCTAGGCAGCAGCAATTCAACTCGGTGAAGCATGGAGTATGCGGCCCGTACAAACCCAGCGGGGATATCTATTCAACTGATCAAAATGCACGGAATCAGCCGCCTACATCAGCATCATTCGTGAATATATTCACTGCTGCAGTCCACTATTGCTTGCAGTTGAATCTCCGTTGCACGAGATGAGGACCCAGCAAGAGTTGAAGACTCCATCTCCTCCTATGGCCCGGGCAGCCCTGGCTTGAGCTCGATACAAGGCAGTAACTGTACTTGATTGTGTGCCACTCATGGTCTATCGGGTGCAAGGTTCTCTCGTCCCGTCGTCAACTCCAACGATCCAGATGCCCCTATTCTCACCTATAGTACTTCTGCGGTGTGAGCTATGTACTGGATACTAAGGTTTGGACTGAGATTACCGCTTGAGCTAGACCAGAATAGTAAGTATCTAATACTCTATAGGTCGGCACAGCCCGGGTAGATATCCATTTGTTCTCTCTTCTCCCAAATGGGAGCTCCCTATGGATGGATGGTTTGCGTATCCGTATCTACATAGGTTGCTTTCTCTCTCACATGTTCAATTTCTCCAAAACTGGTC